>CM042337.1:8653860-8781360 GCA_023566125.1 Zingel zingel
CAAAATGACTCCAATTCTGCTCTCTTCTTTTGATTAGACATTCAGATGTGCTGATCAAAAGGTGGATTACATGTAGTGTTATTCCGATGGATGATGTCTACGATGGACGTGATGCCTACCAGTACATTCTTTAAGGCACATTTATACTGTAAAATGAAAAGTTGTTGTGGCTCTATTGACCTGAATCCTATGATAGGACACTCCTTGCAGATGTTACACTTGGCCTGGTGCTTGGCAGTCTCAGCGGCGGCCACACGGTGCAGGACGGGTAACCACACCATGGACTGAGGCTCCAGGCGCATCCAGTCCAGGAACATGGCGGCTTCCAGTTCAGGTTTGTTGTTGGCCTGGGAAGAAGATGAAGTTATGGTAAGCATGGTTTGCAAATGACACAAAACAATAATAACAGCTTTAGACATGACAAACTACTTTTTGTGTTTTAGTGAGAATGGAAAAAAACAGACTCCAGTAATGCGCAGCATTGACAGGCAGGCACATAGTGGCGTGGCTCTAATGAAAAGAGGTGTCTCCCTCTGTTCGGGGAACTCTATCGGTGTCACCATGTAATTTTAAATGTAGGTAGTAGGCTACAAAGTTTAATATTGCTACATCATGTTTAAAGTTCCCGTGACATGACTTTTACAGTCTATGGTTCAGGCTCAAACAAATGGAGCTCTGAAGAAGACCTGTGTGTTGCTTTGTGTCTACTTTTTCTGTAAAATAAAAAGAAAGAAAAAAAAGAGATGAGCAGCGCGGCTTCCGCAATCAGTTAATTATAATGGACGCACTCAGCTGTGTGCATGCTGTGGCAGAAATGCCGCGCTTGTGCTCCATGTATTCCTGTCGTACTTTCGGTTTTCCACCTCTGATGAAGAGCAGCGTACAGCCGCAGAGACCCAAACAGGGATTTTTGTGTCAGTCAGACGGTTCTGAATGAGATATATCAGCAGAGCAGTAACGTAATGCACAGCACACTATAGGGCAGGCAAATTCTTTTTATATATTTTTAATTGTCACCTGTGTTTTCCAGCATAAATTGATGCAGACAAATGTACAAACAGGTATAATGCAGTAAATTAAGTGTTTAATGCTAAAAAATCTTCTGGGGGAAAACCCCCAGACGACCCACATCATAGCTCTGTTCCCAAAATCTGGAAACAATATGCCTTTGGGTTGCCAGGCCAGCTGTGATTAGTCCAGATGTCTGTGCCTTCTCACCAGGGGGGTGGATGCTGGCAAACTTTGGGTCACTATAGTGCTATAGTACCAATTACATAAGTGGGCCCCAGGGGATGAGGGCCAAACATTACTGGGCACAAAAAAGTTTGAGAAAGGCTGCCATAGAGCTCCATTGTCACACTGTTGCAACTGGGTGACATGTTCCTTCATTACAATCAACAATAGTTTGGAATCTTCATTTATTTTTTATTTTTATTTTGACTTCGATTTAATTTAATTTTAGTTCAGTTCAGAGTTTTTCATAAAAGTTTTGTTTTAGTTTTTATATATTTAGTTTTACAGTAGTTTGTTTTTATAAGGGCCAGGTACAACGCCTTAGAAGTATATAGCTTCATATACAAAATATTTAAAATATATGAAATATTTGTTAATAAATCTAAAGACATTTTTCACTGCTTATTTTTGCTTCATGTAATAACACATGTAGTTTATTTTGACTCAATATCACATACACTGTCCTGCTTCCACAAATGCTCCCTAGAGCATAGGGATGTTTATAATTAACTGTTTATCCGTTAACTGACAATAAGAATTTTGACCGATTAATACTATTAGTTAAACATTTAAAAAAGGTTTGTTACCAAATAGGCTATACAATCCACTTCTCAAATACAACTGATGGTTGCAACCATAGACTGTATATAAAAGGTGGACGACATGTCTCCCCATTCTCCCACTGTACAAAAGTGAAGCCAAAATATCCCAGATATTGTAATTTTGGAGCTAGAATCGGCGCAGTAGTGATCGGGCATGGAGCTGCAGTATTTAAGTCCCGCCCACACACCCACCCGACCAATTGGTATCAATCACAACTGTCAATCATGACATGTTACCCCATTTTATAGCATCAAATAACTAATAAAAACCAAACCGCCTACCTCTACCTGTGCGTGTCTGCTATAGACTGAAAGCCAAGTTCATTTATTTGCTCACCAGAAACGGGATTTTAACCCCAACGTTATTCATTTTATAATGTCGTTTTTTATAAAAGGTTAACACATTGAACATTTTAAATTAAACAGCTTATTAACGTTCGCTTATTGCCCCGTGTGCGCTGATGCGCTCATCTGTTGACATTTCTGAATGCCTTCCTACAGTTGCTTAATAAAAGCGGGATTTCCACACAAACAAACGTACATGTGTCATTAGTATGAGAAAAAATGAGATTTTAACTGTGTCGGGCTATAGTCGGGCTCAGACATAAATAGGCTATTTTAATGCATGTCGGGCTCAGGTCGTGTTCGGTTACTGCTCTGTCGGACGTGGGCCGGGCTCAGACAGAAAAATGCAGTATGATCCGCACCCTAGTCCGCTACCTTACTGAACTGCTGCAGCTCGTACACATGTGGTGTCTACAGACAGCAGCGCTGCTGCGGAAAGAACTGGAACTCAGTTGCCTGCTTGTCTCTTAATGTTAATGAGGGTAGGCTAGCCTGGAAATCCAGACCCAAATCCGAAAGATTAAGGGTCTGGCATTGAGTAATGAAAATGGCCCAAAAAAGAACATCAAAATTCAACGCCTTTTATCACATAAACTGTATGATAAAAATTAAAAGCTTCGCAATTTAGCTTTATGAAGGTTTTTAGATTATACTGACCAATTCTGAAGTTAATCACGTTAAATCTGTAGACGTTTGTTAAAGTATAACGCCTGCAAATGGTTAAAAATGCATATTAAATTAAAAATGGCGGACTTCCTGTTGGGCTTAGGGTATGGCTCCAATAGGCTTTTTTGTGAGTCTGGTCATGATATGTAAGCCTACCAAATTTCATACATCTAGGTGACATGCACTGAGGGGGCTTTATTGAACGGAGCTCTCTAGAGCAATTTTTGACACCCAAGCACAGGACCCATAAAATAAAACAATTTTCGCCAGGTTCTGATGCATGTGAAAATTTCCATGAATGTGTTTAAAAAGCAGAAAAATAATAATTAAAGCTGCAAGCAGCGAGATGAACATGCCCTCGCACTCTGCGCAAGTCGGGGTGCTGACGGTTCCCAATCGATGGGGCTGTGAGCGTTGGACACTGCACGCAAGACTTAATCAAACAATCTTCGCCGCACAAAGCTGACTTTGTGACTTTAATTCCAAACAAAACTTCTCTATGAAACAAAAATCACTAAGAAAAAAAATTTTCACCTCAAAAGGTAAAACTTAAAACTTGCAAACAAAACATTTGTGTAGTAGTCTTTTGCTCTCTCCAGCACGTTTGCAGTTTTGCTCCCAGCTTTCTCGTTTGCGCTTCTAAAGTCTTTGTTTGAGATACTTTGCATTGGCGGGTCTTATAGGGGTACGGGTCTTATAGGGGTGTGTACCCATTGGCTAATGAGTTTTTGGAGTATGTGAGTGACAGCTCAGTGCAGCTAAGCTAACGTTAGAGACTCTGATGCTGCGTTCTATTTACCACGGAACTCGTTTTTTACGAGGTCAAAGTCGTAAACACGCCCCCTGACCTCGTATTTACGAGCTCGTAACTCGTACAACCTCGCAGTACAGTGAGTTCAAAATCCAACATGGCTGCCCCCTGTATCAACAGTTGTGAAAGCTGCAGTAACAAGGTTATAAGCACTTCTGTCTTATTTGTGTCTCACTAAATCAGTCGTTCACACAGGCATGTCCAACTTCTATCTGTGGGCATGTTGTTACGTTGTTTGCATGCACAAAAAACGGCGTAATGCGTTGTTATCAACTGGTTGCTAACAATAGCTAACCGGGCTAGAGCTAATGAAAACAATGAAAATCCAACTTTTAAATAGAACGCATTCGACTCGGGTATGACGTCATTCCCAGCTCCGGCTTCCGAGTTCGGAGGTAAATAGAACGCGGCATGAGTCTGGAGGACACACTCAACAACTCTAAACAGCGGATTCCTACAAGATTAATAAAGTGTAAGTATTGATCATACATATATTGTCTGTGATCTACGTTGCAAACATGGTTACTAGACGTTTGTTGTTGTTAGCTGTGAATATAATGTATTCTATCTAGAGGTTGACACATACATTAGATAATGTTCCATCTGTACACACTGTTTTTTCTTTTATTGCACTGCTGCAAGATGGCAGATAACGGACATATTTTTGTATATTTTATTGCTGTAAATTTCAACAATATTTAGAATTAGGGCTGTCAAACGATTCATTTTTTTAATCGCGATTAATCGTTGAATTTCTATAGTTAATCGCAATTAATCGCATATTTTATCACATGATTAAAATTCTATTATTTTGCATTTCAGAACAGTTTTTAAGTACATATTAACAATCGAAAGCAATTTTTACAAATGAATGCAAAGAAAGTTACTTTATGAACTTGATTTTAAGATTTGTAATTATTTACTGTAAACAAAAGAAAAATGTGTGAATCTGTCATTAGCACAATTCCTCCAAGTACGTAACTAAAAAACTAAAAATCCCTATCCTTACTAGAGTCAATATAGTGTTTAGTAACTCCTAAATAATGTTGATTACTCACTGATGTCCAGTGATCACCGGTTAATGAGACAGCATTTGCAGCACTTTGCAGCTGTTCCAGTTGGGCTGCTTTCTCCGTGTGGTACAGGCGTTGTATCCGTGAAAACTACTGTCCCCCTCGACGGCAATGAGACGGGTCAGAAGATGCCAACTGTAGTACGTCTTTAAGACCTGAGTCCTCTACGATGCTGACAGGTCTGCAGTTAGTTGCCACCCGTTTCAAAAGAGCTGTAGTGATTTTTTGGGATTTGGTTTCATCCACAGGTCGGCAAGTAGCACTCTCCAAAATACTGCTTTGCCTGATTGGGTAGCATGCTAGCAGGTAGCATCATGTTAACTGTACTACTATGCTTAGCTCCGTAGGTGGTAGCTCAAGCTTGACGTGCTTCGGTGATATTTTAATTCGGCTTTACACAATGTGCATATGGCTTTCGAGTTGTCTACGAGCCGTCTGGGAGTTTTGGAAAATAAAAAGCGCCATTCAGGATTTCATTGCTGCAGTCTTTCTTCATCATGCCTGCAGCAGCAGGATGTGTTACGAGGAAGTGGCAGCTTGATGATAAGTAACGGTGCTGCAAAGGGTCAAAATAGTAGCCTGTTAGGCACGACGCAAAGCCGAGTGAAGTGTAAAATAAATTAATAAATGCCAGCATGCGATTAAAAAAAATGAATTGCATTGCATCGGCCCTTAATCGCGTTGCGATTAACGCTGACAGCCCTATTTAAAATGAATGCATATTGTAACTACTGTCCTAACTATGCACTGTAACTAACACACCAGGCCCTTGACAAATACTTTGCTTAGTGATCATTATTGCTGTCAAAGGACACCAGAAACAAAATTGTAGACCTGCACCAGGCTGGGAAGACTGAATCTGCAATAGGTAAGCAGCTTGGTGTAAAGAAATCAACTGTGGGAGCAATTATAAGAAAATGGAAGACGTACAAGACCACTGATAATCTCCCTTGATCTAGGGCTCCACGCAAGATCTCACCAATTGGGGTCAAAATGATCACAAGAACAGTGAGCAAAAATCCCAGAACCACACGGGGGGACCTAGTGAATGACCTGCAGAGAGCTGGGACCAAAGTAACAAAGGCTACCATCAGTAACACACTTCGCCGCCAGGGACTTAAATCCTGCAGTGCCAGAGGTGTCCCCCTGTTTAAGCCAGTACATGTCCAGGCCCGTCTGAGGTTTGCTAGAGAGCATTTGGATGATCCAGAAGAGGATTGGGAGAATGTCATAAGGTCAGATGAAACCAAAATAGAACTTTCTGGTAAAAACTCAACTCGTCGTGTTTGGAGGAGAAAGAATGCTTAGTTGCATCCAAAGAACACCATACCTACTGTGAAGCATGGGGGTGGAAACATCATGCTTTGGGGCAGTTTTTCTGCAAAGGGACCAGGACGACTGATCTGTGTAAAGGAAAGAATGAATGGGGCCATGTATCGTGAGATTTTGAGTGAAAACCTCCTTCCATCAGCAAGGGCATTGAAGATGAAACGTGGTTGGGTCTTTCAGCAAGACAATGATCCCAAACACACCGCCCGGGCAACGAAGGAGTGGCTTCGTAAGAAGCATTTCAAGGTCCTGGAGTGGCCTAGCCAGTCTCCAGATCTCCACCCCATAGAAAATCTTTGGAGGGAGTTGAAAGTCCATGTTGCCCAACAACAGCCCCAAGACATCACTGCTCTAGAGGAGATCTGCATGGAGTAATGGGCCAAAATACCAGCAACAGTGTGTGAAAACCTTGTGAAGACTTACAGAAAACGTTTGACCTCTGTCATTGCCAACAAAGGGTATATAACAAAGTATTGAGATGAACTTTTGTTATTGACCAAATACTTATTTTCCACCATAATTTACCAATAAATTCAATAAAAAGCCTACACTGTGATTTTCTGGATTTGTTTTCCTCATTTTGTCTCTCATAGTTAAAGTGTACCTATGATGAAAATTACAGGCCTCTCTCATCTTTTTAAATGGGAGAACTTGCACAATTGGTGTCTGACTAAATACTTTTTTGCCCAACTGTACTGCAAATAATAACTGACACTGAGTTCCAGCTTCTTCTACCAGAGATTCTACCACCGGGGCCCCGGCAAATACGTTCAAATATCCATTATGTAGATATGTGATTTGTAAAAATGTTTTATATTGAACTAAAAATAAAGCATTATAATAGTCTCAACCTTATTTCCTGTATTATATAATGAACCAAACAGACAAGAGTGAATGTAAAAAAGTGTTTTAATACATTATGTGCATTTTTAAATATAATTACAGTAAAAAAATGTAAACACAAATTAAATTACAGGACAGTATACTGTAGTAGCATATATTGACATACAATGGACTTAGAAACTACAAGTACACAAATGAAAAAAAACTAAGAAAAAGGTTATTGTAAGTGTTAATTGAGTATCTCAGCAAAATATGGTCAGTACTTACTCTATTGGTCTATACCCTGGCTGTCAGAAGCCTTTGCAAACCTAGTGTTTCCTCCACAGAGAGACTGAAGGCTCCTCTCCCTCTGCTGCTCCCACGTCCTCTTGGTTGGTCTGCCTGCTGCTAGATGTGAGCTATGATAGAAAATTGTAACAAAGTTCCTTACACAAATCAAATGGAAACAAAGTTCTTATTGATAACTGTGCTTGGGTGATTTACAATTAAAATAACTTGCTTTCAAAGAGCCATTACCAAATGTTTAGGCTTTAAAAACACTATGAACACTTCCCTTCTGCTGACCTGCTTGCAAATGCAACAGAATATATGTAATTAGAGTTAGGAGAGCCAGTCTTCGTCATAACTAGGAAAGTATAAATGAACATTGTTGTCTGATGAGCCGCTATCATTACCAAGTTAATTTTTATGCTATGCTATATAACTATAAAGATGAACCAGTTAAGCAGTGCTAACACTGCATATGCTGCACTATGTTTCATTGCTCTACAGAGAGAAGACGCTAATTAATACAACTCCATTGAGTAAGGCCTCACTAAGCCTACATGATTCCCATGTCAAATTAGCTCAGTAATGTAGCTAAGCCAAAATTACAAATGCTAGCCAAGTCAAGTAATTTTGGCTAAAAAAAATGCTAACTTACATATCTTTACTAGCTAGCTAGTAACTTAGATGTTCTTATATATATATATATATATATATATATATATATATATATATATATATATATATATATATATATATATATATGAGATCAATACTTACACTTAATTAATCTTGTAGAAATCCGTTGTTTAGAGTTGTTGAGTGTGTCCTCCAAACTCAGAGTCTCTAATGTTTGCTTAGCTGCACTGAGCTGTCACTCCAAAAACTCATTAGCCAATGGGGACGCACCCCTGTAAGACCCGCCCACGCAATAGCTTTGTGTCAGAATCGCAAACAAAAACTTTAGAATCGCAAACGAGAAAGCTGGGAGCAAAACTGCAAATGTGCTGGAGAGAGCAAAAGACTGATCATTGAGAAAGAAGCAGAGGGAACTGTAAACAAAAGGACATATTAAACGAATAAAAGACCAATAGTTTACGACTACACAAATGTTTTGTTTGCAAGTTTTAAGTTTTACCTTTGAGGTGATACTTGAGAAGTTTTGTTTGGAATTAAAGTAAATAATCACATACTCTAGGCCCTATCTTGCACCCAGCGCAATTGACTTTGACTTTTGACCAATTGACGTCGGTAAATTAGGGAATGAATTTGCGCTCCCGGGGGTGGTTCAGCAAAAAGAGGACGCATGTTCCGGCACAAATGTTCCCTAGTGATATTTTGCAGTTTCAGAAAACAGTTCCACCACAGACCAGGAAAAACCTAGTCTAAAGTCAGTGGCGCGTTGTTCAGATGCTATTTTAGGGGCGCATGCTTGGCCGTAATGTAGAGTGTGCACACCGCGCATACACTTTGCTTCTCTCATTTCAAAGACCCAGCAGTTCCCATTTTTGCAAACCATACATAAATACAAGGAAATATATGACCTTGTTTTACACAACATTTCCATGAATCATGGATGTGTTGATGACATAAATGAGGAAATATTAGAGGACTCAAGCAGATGTGATGTTGAACTGCATGTGCTGATGCCACTTAACCCAAATGCCCCAGCAGCAGCACGGTAGAGGAGAGACAGAATAGCTGCATCGTCTATAGTGAGGTAATCTCGGTCTAATGTTAGACTACATTGCACAAATATCACCATGCATTCATAACCTCCTGATTCAGTGAGAGTGAGCCCAAAACATCGTAAAGTATGTGTAAGTATGCATTTTTTTATTTACATTTTGATAAATGAAAGAAAAAACAATAGCAAACGTCGGTCTCCTCGGCTGTGAACCGCTTCTGGCGTGCACCCATGGATGTATTAAGAGCGTGCGCCTAGCAAATCCGCCATTATAATAGCAATCCACCATGGAACAAGCGCCTGCTTTTAAAGGGAATGTGAGATAACGCTCTGATTGGTTAATTGCACATTACGCCCAAACCACACCTATGAGTAATGTAGCTACTTCAGACCAACCCATTTTAGATTTGCGTCAGGTGCAAGAGTCATTTATCCCTCCGGTATAATTGCAACAGCGCCCAAGATCCGCCCACAAAGCTACTTGCGTTTCAGATCGTTAAAATAGGGCCCTATAACTACAACTATTCAACTATTATTGACCTATAGATATCCTCAGGTGTGGTCTCTAAGCACAACAAATTTGGGGTAGATTGGACAATGTACACTCAAGTTACAAACAACTACCTGTTTTGCGTTGTTATATGGTAATTTGACACCTAGCCACGCCCACACTGTTGGATACAAGTGCAAAAGCTTCGGAATTTAGCTTCACCAAGGTCTTTAGATTATACTGACCTATTGTAAAGTAAATCTGGTTAAATGAATGTATGACAATGTAAAGTCATGGCGAAACATGAAAAATCAACACCTTGCCCTGCCCACACTCTTTAGCTTGCGCTGAAAAGCTTTGCAATTTAGCTTTGTGAAGGTCTTGAGATTATACTGACCAATTTTGAAGTGAATCGGGCTAAATCTGTAGGAGGAATTTGTTAAAGTACAATCCCTAAAAACTGTCAAAATCTTCCATAATTGGCGCTATGGAGCCAATTATCAGTGCCCAAGCCCGAGACACATATTCACCAAACACATAGAATAATAATAATAGAAAGAAGAAGAAGAATAAACATTAGAATTTCAATAGGGCCTTCGCCCCCGACGATGTCGATGCATGGGCCCGAAGAAGAATGTCTCTGCTCTAAATGAAATAGTTACAGACAGGCGGGAAAAGAAAAAATAATCAGAGACAACATATCGGCTTTATCCATCACTTTCCCATCAGCAGGGACACTGGGAACTCCATGGTTTTGGAGTTTACATAAAAATGACCCCCCACATCTCCCTCTTTCACGCCCACATGCACGCCGACTCCTCAGAGGGAGCAGCTGGAATGAAGTTAAGCTATCTCCAGTAGTTTTAGGGCTAGATGAGAAACGGAGCTGGACAAAAATAGCTTCTCATTTCCGGCAGACATCGTTTTTGTCGCTGCAGATTTTATCTAATGTTAATTAAGATAACATTAGCTCAATGAGATGATTAAATACTCAGCCCCCCCCCCTGACTTTTAAGATGACTTAAGTAGGCATTTGATGGCCACATAAATGAGGCCTAAGGCATCAGAGCAAATAGACATGTGGGCTATGGCAGCATTTGACAGTCCTAGTGATCTATAACTCTAGAAAGTCAAACCAGACTGCTATCTCAAAACAACATACTTAGAAAGAAACGTTTGCGTGTGTGTAAGAGTGTGTCACGTACAAACTGGAAGCAGCTGCGGACGGAAGGCTCGATGTTAGAGCCCCCGAAAGAGGCAACCTCGCCGAGCTGCCGGGGGATCTGGATGGAGTCGTGGAGGAGGAGGCCCAGGCGACGCTGGTCACAGAAACCTGTTGCGCTGGCAACCTGTCTGAACAAGACTGGAGGATGGAGAAGGAGGAGGAGAACGATGATAGATTTACAAAGGGAAATATGACCTCTACACACACATTAGACATGTCGGTTATTACTCGGTATTCTACCCATTTATGCTGGAGACATCCAATTTCTCATAAAACCTGTGCTTCTTCCTCTATTTTCCAACTTTTGAGCTCAAATGTATTTAAGTATGTAAGCTTTATTCTTTAAATACATTGTGTTGCTATATCTCATCAATCACGATGTGATGTTACCATTAATTACGTGAGATCCAGCAGAAATATTAATGGGATTAATGCAGTTATACAAACAACTTCAACAAACTATAATGGTTTTTATTATTGATAATGTACAAATTGATTGTTTAAAAACGCACACCATCTGGCTGCAGATCTGTGGTGCTGTGTGTTCATGTCCTGCCACACTGCAATATTCAGACTACAAAATGATTTCCTGGAAAAGCAGATTAATGAGCCATTGTTTTCATGCTTCACTGTGAGTGGCTCAAATGTTTCAGAGCAATGAGTGCAGTGATGTGACTGGCTAAGAGTGTATTAATTAATCACTACACCCTGTGAATTGAATCCTTTAGGTAAGTGCTGGTCTGTGTGTGTGTGTGTGTGTGTGTGTGTGTGTGTGTGTGTGTGTGTGTGTGTGTGTGTGTGTGTGTGTGTGCGTGTGTATTACTTACATCTGTATTTATCCTCCAGGTGAGCCTTGCAGAGTGAGATGATTCCAGTTTTGAATGACAGAGTCCGGATCTTTCCGGTGCGACCACTACCAACCAACAAAATGTGTCAGAGTATGTTAAATATTACTGAAATAGTGGAAACTCTTTTCTGTTTTTGCAGCATGCTACACTTACGTGTCGTAGACGTTGAGCAGCCAGTTGAGGCACATGTCCACGCACAGCGGGACATTGACCAGGTGAGAGTGGCTCTGCTCCAGCTGCTGGTACAGGCTGGTCAGACAGGTGACCAGCTGGGAGATGTCCAGCAGCTGCTCGTTCTGCTTCAGACCATGCTGATCGAACACCTCGCACGCCATTGGCATGCTCAGCAAGTCCACTACAGACAAAGATAGTGGAGGACTGTTAAATAGCAGACAAACATACAGCTGAGTGTGTCCCACTGCCAAGCTTACACCATGCTTAAACTGGACCTGCTGGGTTTAAAGGGCCCTTGAGCTCAATGCTGCTCAAGGACAGTAGTGAGAAGGCAGCCTTACTCCAGGGATAAACGGAAGTATTACAGTGTTCATCCTTATAATTCATGAAGTCCACTAAAGGACAGGCAGAGAGAGGAGAGAGGCCAAAAACTCTTCAAATATCCTGGCAAGTTCAATGAGTCAACTGAATGTAAAAAAAACTGCTAAATGTGCAGTGTACAAGTTTGCTGTCTTGGGAATGTTTTGACCCACAAAACTGTCAACTTTTGTTTTTGGCACACCTGTTGTTTTCCTTACCTACATTTTTTTCTCTTTTAAGAATACACAACATGGTGGACAGCAGAAGAGAGGCAAACAGAATAGATGCTGATGAATAGAGCTTTGAATTTTAATTCCAAATTCAAGCAACATGTCAAACATGAGGGCTACACTGATAACTAGAATACCATTTAAGAATTAAGATTATTTTTATTTATTAGGACAATGCACATTAATCAAAATTTCTGTAAATGTGCAAATGTTACCCAGCTGGCTAATTTTCAACTGTAGTCCTAGTTACCTAGCATGCATGTTTTTATGGTGGGAGTAGGGCTTTTTTTCTTACTGCGGTGAAGAAGCAATGTATCACTGCGGTATGCCGGTTAACCGCAACCCCTTTACAAGAGTAGCGTAAGTTAGAGCGAGAATGGCAGGGTTGCCGCCCGAAAATCCGGAGCACATTTTTCTCCCATCCCGGAATGCTGTGTGGACTAGCCAGACCGTTCTCGCTGTGGAGGAAGGTCTGGCAAAGCGAGACTAACGTTTATGTGTCTATTTCAGCTGAAAACGGAGAAATGTCTTTGCCTTCCCTACCGTGTATTATATTAAATGTTACCTGTAGAAGTAATTCATAATAAATCCCCCATATAGCCTATTAAAATGGACTGTCCATCCGCTTGTGCAAAGCTGAAGAGCAAGCAAAGATTTTTTTCCCATAATCTCTTGAATATAGGATAGAAGAAAGTCGATGAGGATAACTACACAATGCTTATTGTTTTCATTATATTTCATATCACATAACATCTGTTCTACTGTAACTTTTGCCAGCAAAAAGTTAAAAAAAAGAAAATCCGGTGGTAGTGTCATGTCACTGCTGGCAGTCCGGTGATGCGGTTAGCCCTAGATGGGAGGAAACCGGAGCACCCAGGGAAACCCACGCAAACACGGGGAGAACATGCAAACTCCACACAGAAAGGCCGGACCCCAGACCAGGGATCAAACTCTGCAGTGCCTACTTGCTGTAAGGCAGCAGTGCTAATCACTGAGCCACCGTGGCACACATCCAATGCACCTCACGATTCTGGTTCTACTTAAAGCGGCATTAACTCAATTTTTACCCACAGCCGGCACCACAAGCTGCAAACACTGACTGACACTTACACTGACATACAGTGCATACGGAAAGTATTCACAGCGCTTCACTTTTTCCACATGTTTGTGATGTTACAGCCTTATTCCAAAATGGATTAAATTAATCTTTTCCTCAAAATTCCACACATAATACCCCATAATGACAACTTAAAAAAAGTTTGAGATTTTTGCAAATTTATTAAAGGGGTGATAGAATGCAAAACAGATTTTACCTTGTCATAGTTGAATAACGACAGTTCGGTGGGTAAAAAGGACATACATAGAAGCTCAAAATCCCATTGACACCCCTTTACTATGAAAATCTCATATTTTGAAACTGCCGCTGAAAACGGGCGAATCTCAGCAAAGCTGGAAGTTGACGTCAGCATCCCAGGACCTGTACCTTTGTCACGCCCATGGATGTATTAAGAGAACGGTCACGCCCCAACATTTACATAGGCTACACAACTGACCTGAGATCAGGTAGTCTTCTGAATCTAGGTCACACAGATCTCTGCTATTCCATTACAAAATTCACTTCTGAAACTTTTTTATGCGAGAAATGTAAAATGTAAAGCTCAAATATTGGCCGTTTTACGAAAATTGATGGCTAATTGCAAATTTTGTCCGACTGTGTGTTGGAGCTCAGCGGCCGGTGCTGCCTGGGTTGCTACATCGCCGCCGTGCCTCTCCTCCTTCACAGACCCTGGCCTGCTGTGAGCTCGATTGAGCTCCGTCACGGCCTACAGCCCACGGCACTCCATACCCGCGCAAAGTTACCCTTTCTGGGTGACTGGACTAACAAACGCCACTGTCCTGACAGAGCTCCAGGGCCTGCAGCTCGCTGTTCTCCCTCCCCTCTTCCTGCTAAATGGCCGGTGTGTGTGACTGAGAGCGCAGTCAGCGAGCTTGTTACGCCCGCAATCTCTTAACACAGGTTCCAGTTAATCTTATAATGGATATGTGTGTTGAATTATTTAAACAAACAATTCGGGAAATAAATGCCTTTTTCCGCGAGTCTCATTGATAGAGCCCGCAGTGAGCTGGAGTCCATCAACGAGAGCTAGCTAGCTAGCTAGTCTCCTCCTAACGAGATCTCTGAAAGTCACAAAAATGCATTAAATTGAAATCCGAAATCGGACAAGTGTTAGCTAAGCTTTGTAAGACCTTTGGGAACCTGTAATATACATGCCGTGACGAAATTCAAACTGTAAATATACTATAGTTATACCGAAAGTGTAGCTAGCTATTTAGCTGCTCCTCCTAACAAGATCCCTCACGTTCATAAAAATGCCTTAAATTGAAATTGGACACAACGTTAGCTTTGTAAGACCTTGGGGTAGCTGTGATATAAGTGCCATGACGAAATTCAAACTGTAATTAAAGCTGCAAGCAGCGATGGACGGGCCCTCGCGCCTCTGCGCGCTTAGGGTTTACTGGCGGACTCCGCTCCTTGCGACCGTGCATTTGCGCGGCCCTCAGACAGTGCAAATCGTCACCAATAATTAGGGAAGGGAACTCCCCGCTGAGTTCAACGATACCTCACAAAAGACTACGTCATACAGTTAATTAGCTGTGAAAGGGGGCGTGGCTAAATTATAGGGGGCAGATCAAGCCATCACCAATTAAAAAGGAAGTCTCTGCTGAGTTCATTGATACCTCACACAAGACTCTACCTTAGATGGGTCAGCATTTATGAAAGGGGGCGAGGCTTAAGCATAAGGGGCCGGTCAAATCATCACCAATGAAGAAGGAACTCTCTGCTGAGTGCAATGATACCTCAAACACGACTCTACCTTAAACGGTTGAAATGTTATGACAGGGGGCGTAGCTTAAGCATAGGGGGCCGGTCAAATCATCATCAATGAAGAAGGAACTCTCTGCTGAGTGCAATGATATCTCACACACGACTACCTTAAACGGGTCACCATTTATGAAATGGGGCGTGGCTTAAACATAGCGGGCAGGCCAAACCATCACCAATAAAGAAGAACGTCTCTTCTGAGTTCATTGATACCTTACATAAGACTCTACCTTAAACAGGTCACCATTTATGAAAGGGTCGTGGCTAAGAACAGAGGGGGGCGGGCCAAACAATCAATAATGAATAAGGAACTCTCTGCAATGTTCAATGATACCTCACACAAGGGTATACCTTAAACAGTTCAAATGTTGAGAAAGGGGGCGTGGCTTAAGCATAGGGGGCGGGCCAAACCATCATCAATGAAGAAGGAAGTCTCTGCTGAGTTCAATGACATCTCACACAATACTCTACCTTAAATGGTTCAAATGTTATGAAAGGGGGCGTGGCCTGAGTAAGTGGGCGTGGGTTTAGGTAGAGGGGGAGGCTCAGTATCACATGTAGACCACACATAAGTTTCATGTAAATCGGATGATGTTTGTCATATAAAGCGCATTTCCTGTTGCGAGCGGGGGGGCGTTATGACCAAAAGTCAATTTTGCCCTGTAGTTGTCCTCAGGCGTGGACCCTTGTCAATTGTGACAAATTTCGGGCAGATACGACAACGTACACTCAAGTTACAACTATTTCTTTGTTCATCGCTAAACACTCAAAATGGCCATAACGCCACGCCCACACCGTCTGACGAAAAGTTTTTCTTTTAATAACTTTTCATCTTTAAGGTGTTAAGAAGATACAGACCAGGTTTGAAGTCCATTGGATAAAGCAGAGGGGGCGGGTCAAACCATCAAATTAAAAAGGAAGTCTCTGCTGAGTTTAATGATACCTCACACAAGACTCTACCTTAGATGGGTCAGCAATTATGAAAGGTGGCGTGGCTTAAACATCACCAATGAAGAAGGAAGTCTTTGCTGAGTTCAATGATACCTCATACAAAGGTCTACATCAAACGGGTCATTAGTTATAAAAGGGGGCGTGGCTAAAGCTTAGGGGGCGGGTCAAACCATGAGCCATGAAAAAGGAAGTCTGTGCTAAGTTCATTGAAACCTCACATAAGACTACCATAAACGGGTCATCATTTAGGAAAGGGGGCGTGGCTTAAGCATAGGGGGGAGGGCCAAACCATGACCAATAAATAAGGAAGTCTGCTGAGTTCACTGATAACTCACATAAGACTCTACCATAAACGGGTCACCAATTATGAATGCGGGCGTGGCTACGCACAGAGGGGCGGGCCAAACAGTCACTAATGAATAAGGAACTCCCTGCTGAGTTCAATGCCACCTCACACAAGACTCTACCTTAAACGGTTCAAATGTTATGAAAGGGGGCGTGGCCTGAGTAAGTGGGCATGGTTAAAGTAGAGGGGGCGGCTCAGTATCACATGTGGACCACACATTATAAGTTTCATGTAAATTGGATGAGGTTTGTCATATAAAGCGCATTTCCTGTTGCCAGCAGGGGGCACTATGACCAAAAGTCAAATTTGCCCTGTAGCTGTCCTCTGGCCTGGACCCTTGTCAATCGTGAGAAATTTTGGGCAGATACGACAAAGTACACTCAAGTTACAACGACTTCTTTGTTATTCGCTAAACACTCAAAATGGCCATCACGCCACGCCCACACCGTCTGACGAAAAGTTTTTCTTTTAATAACTTTTCATCTTTAAGGTGTTGAGAAGATACAGACCAAGTTTGAAGTCCATCCGATGAAATCTCTAGGAGGAGTTTGTTAAAGTACGACATGTGGAAATGGCCAAAATCGCACTAATTTCGAACATTGAAATCAAAATGGCGGACTTCCTGTTGGGTTTAGGGTAAGGCTCCAATGACGTTTTTTGTACATCTCGACATGTTTACCAAGTTTTGTGAGTCTACGTTAAACGCACAGCAGGGGCTCAATTTTTTTTTAACTTTCTAGGGGGCGCTAGCGAGCCATTTCTGTGCGCCTATTCCCGAAACCCTTAAAATACATACATTTTCGCCAGACGTGATGCGCACGCCAATTTTGGCGAGTTTTTGAATATGTTAAGCCCCTCAAAAAGCCAATTTACTTGCAGAAAATAATAATAATAATAATAATAATAATTCCTTCCGTTTCAATAGGGCCTTCGCCGCTATCGGCGCTCGGGCCCTAAATATATTCTAGTTATGCCGGCAGCCGCCCAGCTCCGCGGAGCCCGGTAATGCAAACATTGCAGTGTCTGGAATATGAGATTCTGTCCCGTCTCTAATGTGTGTGTATGGGGATTCGCTCAACCAATCAGCGCACGTCTCTAATGTGTGTGTATGGGGATTCGCTCGACCAATCAAAACGCAGCTTATCTAAATATTCATGAGCATACCATATTTGGAAGAAAAGCTCTTGTTACAAATAGGGTCAAAACACAGGGATGCATAAGGGCCAATAAAATGTCAACCAGGCCATTTTCAGCCCAACCAATGTTACATACCCCATTAGGAGACTTTAAGGAACAGTGTGAAATACCCTATATAATCATTCTATCACCCCTTTAAAAATAAAAAAACAAAGAAATCACTTGTACATAAGTATTCACAGCCTTTCCGTTTCCACTGATCATCCTTGAGATGTTCCTACAGCTTAATTGGAGTCCACCTGTGGTAAATTCAGTTGATTGGACATGATTTGGAAAGGCACAGATCTGGGGAAGGGTACAGAAAAAAATCTGCTGCTTTAAAGGTCCAAATGAGCACAGTGGCCTCCATCATCCGTAAATGGAAGAAGTTTGGAACCACCAGGACTCTTCCTTTTTTTTTTTTTTTTTTTAACTGAATGGTTTTAATCCAGATTCTGTCAGCTTAAATGATCAGATGTGATTTAGAGGCTGTGGGTGAGAACTGGTTTCAGACTGACCCCCGCAGCTGTTCATCAGAGATGGAGCCCAGATGCTGCATTGCATCGTGGAAAACTTATGCTGCGCCTGTGGAAGTTCTCAGGCACTTGGCCCAGCTGATCAGTGACGCCGGTCTCAAACCTCTGCATCAACGCCAAACTTCGCCGACGCCCAGCAGCTAGCCGCGAGGAGCAACGCCCCAATAACAAGACTCTTCTCGTCCTCGCTCCTCCAGCAGCCAATCAATTTATTCCTGTGGGTCAGGCATGTGTCAAAGGCCGCTATGCCAGATGGTCCCGCCTCTTCACCACTAAGCCCTCCTCTTGATTTGTTGGCTCCGCCCCCTCAGGCATCAACTCTGTAGGACATATGTAGGACTCATATGCTCTCTGTTCTCTCTCTCCAACTGGCCAAAGGTGTGCCAAGCTTGTGGCTTCATATTCCAAAAGACTTGAGGCTGTAATTGCTGCCAAAGGTGCCACAACAAAGTATTGAGCAAAGGCTGTGAATACTTATGTACATATTATATATTTGTTATTTATTTCTAATAAATTTGCAAACATTTAAAACATTTTTTTTTTTTATGTTGTCATTATGGGGTATTGTGTGTAGAATTTTGAGGAAAAAATTTAATTAAATCCATTTTGGAATAAGGCTGTAACATAACGAAATGTGGACAAAGTGAAGTGCTGTGAATACTTTTCGTATGCACTGTATCAGCTTAAGGTTGTTATGGCTAACCCATGTTCAACCCTTCTTTTGTCAATTCAAAACAAGCCAGTCACCACAGGTTGATCCTTGGTCATGACAATTCAAATACGACCCGAATCACACCCGGGAGCGATGTATACCTATTACCTTGCATGCTGGAAATGGGCGGTGCAGTTTACACTCATATTCAATGAACAGCTAGCGTTGTCACATACTACAGTCCAGCTAAACACCAGGGGTCTCATTTATAAAACTGTGAGTAGGATATTTACTATAAGTGTACGTACGCCCAAAATGGCGTACACCAAAAAAAAAGAGTCAGATTTATAAAACCTGTAAGCAATGTTCCCTTTATAAATCAGAGATTACCTACAAGTGTGCGTACGTGGATCAGCCTCTTATCCCGCCCTGTACACGCCCATTTTTAACCATATATAGTCAATGCAAAGCATTTTGTGAATGCTGATCAGTATATGAATGACACTGGCAGTTGTTACACCGAATCATGACGACTTGCGGAGAAAAAGCAAAAAACTCCCTAGACGTTCAGGAATTGCTGCAAATTGAATTATAATTTCGGCCTGCAATTGCACAGTGTAGGGAAACCTGATCTATAACTACGTGTATTAATAATACGTCCAAAACGGCAGGCATTACGGCACTCGGGGACAGCTTCGATATACCAGACGTATACAATAAGATTTAACAGCCAAACAAGTCTTAGTGATAAAGGTGAAGATTATATATATATATTTTTTTTTAAAACACTCAGCGGTCTGACATTTCCCTCTGGAAACAGCCGGTTTCCCCCAGAGTGGCGAGTACCTGTATTTGGACCGGGATGGCACGGTTCTGGCGCGTTGCCCTCTCTACTGGACCCAATTCAGTACATAGATCCAAGAGCTCAGCTTTAGGGAATCTAAATCAGCATATTAGCCAGTAATCGTCATGGTCCCTGAAGTCTCTTTTTCTCCTGATTCTTCCATTAGCGTAGTCCTCCTGCAGGGCCAGCAGTGCCATCATGCAGCATTACACACGGGGGTCACTGCAGCATTTACAACTATTTGTGATTGTTAACACCTTGCCAACACAGCAACAACTAGTGGTATCCCCCACCCCGAGAAGTCTAATAGGCAAACACACTTTTCTTCATGCAGGTTTTGTCACAAACAGTACTAAAGTTTGGACCGACAACGAGGACATTAAGGGTAACGATTGCGCGAGAGCTTAACGGCTGTATTTTCAGACTTTGACATTTGATGATATATGCAGAGTATTAAAGACAGATATTTAGTTATTTACACTGTGTTCTGCCGTAATATTAGGGTATTTGATGCTATCCTGTATTCCATGCAGCCGGGCCATCCCCTCCTCCTGCGCTCCGTAGCGGACAATGTGACGGCGAGACAGTGCCGATTAAACATTAAGAACACATTTTTATTTAAGATTTGAGTTGGAGGTGTTTATGGAACAATGATCACTCAGTACAAGCACAAATAACATTGCAAGATTTAATCTTCATGGTAAGGTGGATGATATGGAGTGAAAAAATGTGCTGAGTAATCATTAGTCCCATTTACTTTCTGCAGTCTGACTTCAGTTCACCAACTCATCATCTGTGTCGGCAATTCCTATTTTGTCTCCAAAATGTGCGTACGCATGGGTCAGAGTTTGCGTGGAGGACCGCACATTCTCCCGTCAAGTTAGTTTTTTATAAATCACAACCTTTGCGTGGGAAGTGGCGTACGCACATTTTCAGCCCCGTTTTGTGCGTACGCCACGTTTATAAATGAGACCCCAGAACTAGTGTTTTGAAGTTGAATTTGTCCTTGTACAGAAGGCTCCTGATTATGTTCTAAAGCACAAATAAATAACCATCAAACACTCAACATATGAATTTGTGGCGACAGATGATCTAGTTTCATTCTCCTCCTCTGCATTTCATTAATTGCAGGTGCAGTAAACAAGGAAGAAGGTTACTCTATTGATTTAGGAACATTTTAGGAAGAGGGGAGAACATATCTCTTTGTTTGATAACAATTACAGTAAAGTTAATGTTTGCTGTAGGCTTCCCAACTCATTTAAAAAAAGAAATAGAGAGATTCACGCAAGCCATGTGGATGTTTCTCGGGCAAGAAAGAGAGAGAGAGAGAGAGAGAGAGAGAGAGAGAGAGAAAACATGGTGGCGCTGTGGATGAGAATTAAACGTACGTGGAAGTTGTAGTTTTTATTGTTGAACACCATCCCCGATTAGAATGCATCTGTTCACGGACGAGTTTACCCATTCAAGGTTATTCACGTTACGTTTAGTAACGTTTATTCATGTCATTCTAATAAATAGCTGCAGTTTCCCCAACATAATTCCTTTTTTCGTGATTTGATTTGTATTGGTAGCTGGGGTTTGTTATAATTCAAGGAGGCTGAGAGACGGGTGTTGGTAGGGATTCCCGGGGGGGAACTCCGGGACGGCAAGGACGCTCAATGGCCGTTGTCGGCAGCAGAAGATCTCCCAGCTACCTAGAATTATCTCCCCCTTCACTTTGCTGTAATCTTAACTAGTCATGTTGGTGCCTAACCCACCTTTTTTCGGGTTAATTTAGCTAACTGTAAAGACAGCTAAACACAAAGGGGGAAGAAATTCGGCCGGGAGGAATTTTCGGCACGTACACTGGTAGCGCTAACGGAGATGTATGGCCGCTGGGTTTGATATGGTCTGTTTCCCAACGCTTCATTAAACTATCATTAGCACCCGGCACCGGAGTTAAGTGCTGGCCGGGTTCGGATTGCTGTAATGATAGTGGCTGGCTGCTAGCTGACTGGGGGCTAATGGTAACTAGCTAGCTATATAGTAAGATCTCTCTGCGCCGGGGATGTGATATTATAAATTGTTTATAAACCTTCATTTGACTAGGTTATTACTGAACCCAGACATCACACACATCCTGCACCACCCACCACCACAAGTAAATTCTCAACCTGTGGGAGTTTTTTCATGTAAATGATTTTTTTGTGAGCGTTGCTCACAATAATCTCAGAGACTTTGTGTCTACTGAACTGAATGACACAGTGCAAAAGACCAGACTGTTATTGCATTGGGTGGCAGCATTATAATATATTTTCTAAAATACATGGCAAAATAGCACAGTTTACACTGCTAAGAGTACATCAGTTTTGTGTGGGTTCAAGCTGTTAGATAAGCTACCTGGCTGTGTATGGTTTGTGGGGGCTGCAATTGTGTGTGTCCTTACTGCTATAGAGATGGAAACTGATCACGCGTTAATGGCCCATCAGCATAAACAAAAGGATACAGACTCTCTAGGACAGGGGTCACCAACCTTTTTGAAATTGAGAGCTACTTCATGGGTACTGAGTCAGACGAAGGGCTACCAGTTTGATACACTCTTCTGAAATAACAAATTTGCTCAGTTTGCCTTTAGTTATATATGATTATTAATGATGATAGTCAGCTATGTGAAGACACTGATCACGTTACAGGCGCGCTTCCTTCGACAGTGTTGATCACAAATCTGTTAATTTTTATTTTTAGAAAGCCCCCTTAACATAAATAGTGCTTCTGTGCTATGAAGCTGCAGCCAGCTATACACCCTAAAACATATCACACACATAACAGCTTGTAGGCGGCTCACACTCCACTGGCAAGGGGCGAGAAGGTTGAGTAAACACACATATGGACAACAACACACAGACTGTCACAGCAGAGAGGCAACAACGCTAGGAGTAGAGAGAAGAAAAAGGGAGGGGGGGGGAGGAAAGAATACCCAAAGCAGAAAGAAGAAGAGACGATGGAGAAGAAGAATGCGGTGGCAAATGAAGTGAATTTTAAAAAGAGACGGAGTTGAAGGAAAAGAAAGAACAAATGAGGGGTGTATTAGTGCAGGAACACAATAAGAGAAACACTCATGAGAAGAGTGTACTTGAAGCAAGAGACAAAAACCCTATGTGACACACATTCAGGAGAGGTACAGTATATACATGTAAACTATATTTAGACAGAGTACTTACAGCAGAGAGCTTTCTGCAGGCGCCTGAGCTTCATGGCTGTTCGGTAGGCCGAGAATCGTACATTGTTCAGGTCGGCTAAAGAACGAGAAACAAGAACGAAGACGAAACAGAGTTAGAGATGAAGAGGAAGGAGATGGTGGACTCAACCTAAGCTTATAGCCTTATAATTTATTTATTTCATCTCATAATTCAACGGTGTAATGGATCATGAAGTGATCCCTCATATTGTATCACAGCAATTTATGACTTTATGATAACATAAGATAAACCTTTATTGATCCCCAGAGGGGAAATTTGGTTGTTACAGCAGCGCAAAAACAGCAATGAGAAGACATGGGTCGGACACAGAGAATTACCAGTCTTACCCAGAGACTGGTAGAGCTCGGCCATCTTGGGATGGTCCCAGCATGTTGTCTGGGTTTGGTGGCTGGAAAGGAACAAAAAAAGACAGAATGGTCAGATGCCGAGTTGATCAAACAAATCATCAGCCTAAGGCTAAGGCTCTCCTAAATGGTCATGAAAATATTATGCTAAGCTACATGCTAACGCAAGCCTTCCAATATGCTTGCAATGACAATGCTAATATGCTGATGTTAATGCTTTTCCATGTTCCACTCTCTGCGATCTAAGCCATTATTTTTCAATCTTTGTTTCGCCTGGTTTCCTTGCGTAATGTTTGTATAACCTCAAACCTGTTATGCACAATCAAGGTACAGACATATTTTTTCAGAATCTTTATTTATTTAGAACAAAAATAAATAAAATATAAAAACACAATAAGTTTGTTGCAACACACCAAAATGAAAGAAACAAAAAAATATCTATAAAGTATTACGAACAATATGTTCAATATGTCCGAAACATCAGAATTTGTCTAGATATATATGCTGCAGGGATGTCACATGAATGTATACATTGTTATATGACTATAAAGACAAAAAAAAAAAAACTAAACGGAAATTGAATCTCACAAAAATGTATTGAAATGACACGGAGAACAATAATAAACAAGACTTTAGGCTTTTGCAATCAGGGCAAACAAAAATAAACATTGCAACTAAGACAAATAAAAAACTAGATTTTTTCCCAGAAAAGTCCATTAACTTTTATCCAAAAAGTTAGTTGTGCCATCGCCAAATTACACTCATTTACACATCCAGGGCTGCCTGAATAACTGGCTACTCTGCCTTCAATACACACACACACTACATACAAGGCCCTCCTGCTAGTATCATGCTAGCCATGTTATCTCAATGGCTGAACAAGCTGCCTTTCTCCTGACATCACTTCCTGTCCATTTCCCTGTCAATAAGTAGGGTTGGGTATCGCATGGATTTTAACGACATAAAGCTAAGCTTTTATACAGACTATGGTCAACATAACCCATTGTAAAAAGGTGGATTGATGATGAATTATCATATTAATAAATTAGGTCTCTACAGTTAATTAGTATATAGTCAATTAGTGTGTTGCAAAGTAGCATGTAATTAATGAAAAATGTATAGTGTGTGGCAGAAGAAATGCTGTAAAGACGCTAAATCTCACAAGAAAGTCACCAAGTTGGCAACGCTGCTCTTAGGCCAAAAAACACTCATTTCGGCGCCCATGTTATCCAATTAGTCAGTTCACACCTGCGATCAGGAGCAGCCGCGCCGGCCCGCACGCTACAGAAATCGTTTCTGTGTCTCCTCTATTTCATCTGCGAGCTGTGAGTGAATGTGTCAAGCCAGGTAGGTAAAGGAAGGCCACAGCGCAGCCGGATACTTTACAAAATAAAACAAATTTCAATATAAAACACCCAGGTTTATGGTGATTTTGGCTGTCTTGACTTCTCAGCTGTGTCCAGAGCTATAAGGCGATCAGGCACATACAGTGATACAGACAGAGTGAAGCCTTCTACACACCAAGCCGATAATCGGCCGTCAGACAGTCTGACGAGGTTAGTGACTCGAGTCTGTTCGGTGTGTTCCATGCCATCATCCATCCGAGGGGCCATCGTCCTTCATTTCGGCCGATTTGACATGTATAATCGGCGGGGCAGGCACTGCCGGCAGTCGGACTCAAATGACCCATCTGATTGGTAGAGTGCTAACCCGGAAACGGGGAGCGGAATGAGCATGACTAGAGTCTCTCAAAATTAGGGTTGGGTACCGTTTGAATTTTTACGATTCTGATGCCGAACCGGTACTTTTAAAACGATTCCGATTCCTAAACCGATTCTTGAAAAACTGAAAAATGACAAAAGAAAGGCTCTTTTATGGAGTTTTTTTTTTTTTTATTGAAAATTATTTCAATTTAACAATATATTAACGTCATAATTAAAGTACTTGAATATATAATAAGTAAACCTAAGTCACATAACACATAACTACAATAATTTAACAAATACCAGTTACACTATTAACAAGTAACAACTAAATAAATGTTGTTGAGTTGGTATGCCAACCAGCTTCAAACTTTAGCAGTTCTTTTGTAGAAAAATTACTATATTTGCTTCTCTGGCGAGATAGACACCTCTCCTGACTTATGGCATGTCCTGCACAGAAGAAACCTCTCTCAGATGGTGTCCAAGAGGCCTGGACACACAGGGAGGAGTTAGAAAGGGCAGACTCCCCACCCCCCCCCCACCAGGCTACAGGGTCTTGTCCTGAACGATAGCCTAGCAGTAATCTGTTTACTAGCGATCACGTGCAGTGAATGGTTGATATGCCTTTACGTCCATTTTGGTGAGCCCAGAGGGAAAATATGGCATTTTAAAAGTAGCTTACATTTACGATAGCTAGCTAACGGTAGACTACAGAGAAAGTGTGATCTTTTTACGTTCGTTTCAAAAAGCCGTCTATCAGCTGTGATTGTAGAGTGCATGTCGGGGGAATAGCGCGGACACACGCTTCACACCGCGACCGGGCATGTGCGCCACTCGGCAGAAAAGGGAGAAAGAAAAAAAGAGTCTGCTGCTGTCCGGAGCAACAGAGGGAAAATATTTCAGTCGGAACCGAAATTTGCATTCTAATCCGGTCCGAATACTACTGTTTGCGTAGGAACCGGATCCATAGTGGAACCGGGTTTCGGTACCCAACCCTACTCAAAATCTGACGAAAATCTTTCAAATTGACCTTTGTCGATCTGAAATGAAGACAGATTCAGCAACTGCATGGCCTATTTCTCACTTAAAATGTTTTTTAGAAACTTGTTTCGGTGAACTATTTTAGTACAATATGAGATCGTATTCTGAACAAGCCACCATGACAGTCTGTCTTTGAATTTCTGGAGAAACCAGACCCACATGAAGTGTTCGTCCAATCAGCTGCCGGTTTTCATTTTTTGGCCGACAATACATGTACTAACATGTACGTACTTGTTAGGGAGACAATACAGATTAGCGCCGCCTGCTGTTATGGAGACGTATTACGTCTCGTCGCTTTGGTGTGTTCCGAGGCACTTTTTTGACAAGGGTCGGCCGTCTGGTCTTTGTGTCTGGGCCTTGACACACACTCACACACAACCAAACACTCACTGGAGAGAGAGAGAGAGAGAGAGAGAGGGGGAGAGAGATAGAGAGAGACGTTCTGTAGAGTGTTTTAAAGTTTTTTTCTGCTTTCGGCTTTGTGTCACGTCACAAGGAGCTGGGTTTCTATGATTGGTCATATGCTCCAGGCAGGCTACTGAAGCGTTATTTTTATTAAGGCTGCTGCTGTGTTTACATTGTCACACGTAGCTGCATGCAAAGTCAGCAAAAGATGTAATCTTGGCTGCCAATGTTGTTATTTCTCCCCATTTTCGGGTCACATTACTGCTGAAACATATCCAGGGACAAATGCATATTGTCCCAGCCCTACTAGATATTAAGTTTAATGTAACACTGGAAGGTAAATACATAGACGTGCCTTTCAAAACCAGCATAAGAACAGTTTACTAATGCCAAATGATTGTGGCTTTGTAAAAAACCAAAAGAATTTGGAAAATCCTTTTTGGTAACACTGAAATAAATTTCATTCGCTGATGAATTACAGCTACTTCCCCAAAATGCCACACTATGACATTAATCCTGTCATGTCTGTTTCTTCCCTCCATCTTCTAATCGTAGACAATAACCTGCTGTGGCACAAAATCACAGAGCCTCCATTCTCCCTGCATCATAGAAGTGTATTTGAGGATAAAAAGAAGATGGAAAAGAGGCAGAGGGTGAAAAAGAGATGGCTGCTGTGTCATTCTCAAATCACACATATCTCCTCATGACTTCTGCTTGCCACTCACAGCCTCTATCAACCCCCAACTCTTCTCAAATGTTCTATACATTGTGTAGCCTACAGTTTCCTTTGCCGGAAATTTACCTAGACCCAGATCACACATATGTAATGTTGTGCTGCTAGGGGCTCTCAATCAAAACCATGGATGTAAACACAGAATTTGTGATGACGTTGTCGAAGTTGCATGGGATGTGGGATTTGTAGTTTTCAATGTTAACCACATATGTGCAGGCCAATGTTTTTTTTGCGGTGATGACAGTGACAAGCTCAGACCCGCGGTAGGCGTCATGTGACCGCGGTAATGCAGTAACCGTCCCAGCCCTACACTCAAGTTCCCCAAATTCGATTAGTCATTTTTCGGATATAAAAACTTAACATCCAACCAAATATTAGCTGTTGAGTCAGGTTATGTTCTGTCAGTCAGACAGATAGACCAACCAATAAGTCCTAATAACGACTGGAAACCCAGCACTTTGAATCCAACTGTGTGAACCAGAAGTTTATGAACTTGAAATTCATTTCTTTCATTTTAAAGAAGTAAATTCACACCATATAAACTCTGATATGGTTTTCAATGTAAATTGTATATTTTTTAGAGGTATTTAAATTTTAACTTATTTAGTACTAGTAGTAAGAAGTCATTAAAATTCACAATTATGTATTAAAAGTTGTTAAAGATTCTTGCCCTACCTTTGCTTCCATACTTTGGCAGCACAGCAGCATTACAGTCTTATTGTGTCGTCATCATGAATTGTATAAGTGTACTTATAGAAGCTGTTAAATACGTGATATTTCACTGCTTATTTGTTAATATACTACCTTAAATGTTGTCAGTTTTTGCTGTTGTACAAAAGCCTCTCTCCATATGTCCTCCTGACGTTTCCTATTTAATCCCTGCAGTGTCATGATCTGAGCTCCAATTTGCATTTCATGGCATCTTTAAACACCCACTTTAAATTGAAAGGCCATCTAAAAAAGATTAAAACCGTACTAACATTAAATGGTAGCAAAAAACATGTTACTGTAAAGCATAGAGCTGATTTCCCTGGTCATTAGTTATTAGCCGTTGTAATAATTATTGTACTAACATGCTAAGAAAATCAATTCTAACTACGTTAATAGCTGCATCCATTTTAGCAAAAAAAATTCTATGCCACAATAAATATGAATGTGAAGTGGTGTCAGATAGGTGCTATTGTAAATGTGATGGTATGTGCCAGCTGCCCGTTTACATAAAGCTAACTGAAGCAACATGTCTTACCAGCAAGGCAATTATGTTTTTTTGTTCAGAGGACATCAAATATTTGAAAAATCCTTCAAGGGAGATGGAGAACAGTGGAATCTCAGGAATTAGTTTCTATTGCCTTCCACTTTATATGTCAGATGGTTAATGTCAAGTTATCTGGGTGTTTTTTTGTAAGTGACTGCCTCAAACTTGAAAAAACACTTAGGATGACAATGAGGACACGGTGACAACTCAACCCTCCAGGTTTATTTAATTTTCACAGATATATAAGAGGAGTTTGTAGGTAGGTAAGGTAACCAATATCTCCTGCAATCCTGGAAATAAATGTGGCTTCTTATTTAGTATGTGTCAATCAATGTGTCTGTGACACTTTTGTCATCAATTTAAAAACAAATTCAAATTCAAACGCAAAATTCAAATTAAATTAAATGCCTATTCAGTGCCAGCTAAAATAAAATATTAGAGCCAATTTGTTGCTGATATGAAGGTGAAAATAAGACAAGAGCTGGAGGTGGAGAAAAGATGAAGATCTTGTTAGATATGTAAGACCAGTCACAGATTGCCATTTCTTCAGTACAGGTGTGTGATCAGGCTTACCTACAGGTGAATAGTAGATGTGCAAAGTGGGCGACCACTGAATACAGTGGCTGTTGGAAAAAAAACGTCATTCCTTTACAGACGCTGAGCTTGCATTATGTTTTCTGCTTTATAATTCTAGCTTTAGGCGTGTTGGTACACAACAGCAACCCTCCAAGCTTGTTAAAGAAACACATGTTGAGTTGGTCACACACAAGCACACCTGCAGTTAACCTTTGTCTAAAAAGCAGCCAAACAATAATCCATATGCTGTGTTTTTTCCCACATTGCCCTTGGTTTTCTCCCTCCTGTCTCTCTACCACACTCACACTCGAGATAATGAGAGGGGTCCCATGGTGAATAGCTACTTAAAACTCCTCTAAGCTCAGAGTCTGTGCAAACAGTAGCTCAGTCACTCAGCTCATCATAGGTGTGCTGCTACGAACCACTCGGACAAATGCTTCTAATAACCATGCAGAATCAAATACGCACTGCACCAGACGAGAGGGCATGAGACGGGAGGCTCATGCCCTCTCGCCTGGTACCGTCCCTGAGCTTGCTATGGAAATAGCTGCTACATGTGAATTTTGCAAACTTAAAAATGTTTTTCAGCAGATGTGTTAGTTATAACACGATTGAACCAGCAAAGCAGTTTTGTGTTTATATGTGCAGTAAATATTCAGTTTAGTAAATCCCACGATCCCTACAAAGCTAACGTTAGCTCAAGTTGGCTGGCTGACTAATAAACCGGGAGGGACTAGAAATCCTATTTGTTGCTTTTTTATTTTGAGAGCAAATTGGTCCACAAAATTTCATATTGTAAGGCGCGTTCTCAATGTACTGTACTGCCAATAAGAAGAAAAAGACATGGCTCTACTCTTACTTGATGCCGAGAAGGCCTTCGATAGGGTTGAGATGACTTATATCTTTGATGTTATAGCTCAATTTGGTATTGGAAATACTTTCCTTAACTGGATAAAACTATTACACCTCAACCCTATAGTTGAGGGACTGACAAATAAAGTGGTGTCTGAGCCCTAAATATTATCAATACCAGCAGCAGTTAGATCTAATCGGCCTGTTTGGTAGGCTATAAAGTAAATGCTTTAAAGTCATCACTAATGCTGCTTAACGGAAATGAAAGACAATACATAAACCAATACATATTTACTTTTAGGCTCTCATCTAATTATACATATTTGGGCATATATTTATTTAATATTTTTATGATTTCAGAAAGGAGGCTAACCAATATTTTATTTAAATTCTTATTTCTCTTCTTGCCAAATTTTATATCCATAAATGCAGGTTTAGGTTTACCTTTCTTTGTTGCATTAAAAAACGAGCTTGACCATTATTTAGATATCAGATCCCCTTCCAATGCTAAAGGCAGAGTACAATGAAACGGATGAAAACTGTTTCATTGTACTCTTCCGTTGTAAATGTGTATTATAGTGTTAAATGAGGGTGGCTTTATTGTTGAGCTATATGTTTTACCCCTGGCATAAGTTTTTATGTTGTTTATACTTTTTTTGTAATGTTGTGAATTTGCAAATGAAGCAAGTCAATGCAGGTTTCATCAAATACACAATATAGGCTACATTAACATTGGGGATACAACAATAACATCCAGAAATCTGCAAACTATATGTATGGCTTAAATTGTTAATTTAAGAGTTTAATGGTTTTCAATTGATTGCAACAAACGTGCTCATTAACTTAACCGTGACTCCATCTAGAAAATTATTTGCGATTTCGTATTTTTGACAAGCTAAATTTACCGTTGCAGGAATGAGACAGAGGCTCCAGGCCATACCAGACTTGAGAGACTACAGCCGACGGCCAAGTATATGGCGTCAAGATTATGTCATATCTCGCGAGTGCGATAAAAGATGCTCACCAGTTCAACAACAATCAAGAGTTGTACAGGCAGCTGCGAGCGTGAAACAAACATAGGGAGTAGGGGTGCAACGGATCACTAAACTCTCGGTTCGATTTGCGGTCTTGAGTCACGGATCAATTACGGATTAGCACAAAAAAGGGGATAATGTAAATAGTTTATTAAAAATGTAATAACAATAAATTATAACAATAATAACTTATTTCACCAGTAAATTGCTGTTAAAAAAAAGATGAGAAAAGGGTATTTTACAATAATTTTGAAAGCATCACAAGGTTTACCAGTTTCGAGTAAACGCACCATTTAGTCCCGTCTAACAGCAGTGACTAAGTGCTAGTTTGTGTCTTTAGCGGCAGACTGTTGTATGTCCCGGTGTTGGAATCCTCTCCAGTGAAATACAGTCACACTTTTACACCGTTCAGCTGTCAGCATTTTAACCGTGTTTAATCCAGTTACTAGCTAATGGTAGGCTAACGTTACCTGCTGGCAAGTGTAACGTTAGTGTTAACTAGCGTGACATACAGCGATGATTCTGTTGCCTCTAACTTCTGTTTTAGAGCATCAGAGAGCAGTGAAGGCATTTATGAGGAACCAAAATGAGGCACAGAAATCTACGTTGCTATTCCGTCTTTTACGCACCGGTGCCATATTAGCACCGGGTTTGGTACCCAAGCCCGGCTTTAAGCCCCCTATTCTTGGGTACCTCAACTACCAGCTGCCACTGAAATTGTGTGTGTTGATCCATGCTGACCACGGATCAACTATGGTCCGTTACACCACTAATAGGGAGAGGGAAAGAATGGTACCTGCATGCATAAAACTAAGCAGCAAGCGCACAGAGCAGCCACAATGCACCCACAATCGTTTGCTTTGCGATCGCTGGAGAGCATACACACTCTTGCAGGTAAAATCTGCTGTCGAAGTTGATTTCTGCTCGCCTTACATGCTGTCCTCATCTCAAAATTAAAAAAAAAGTGGAGCATGTTTGGGAGGGAAATTGTGCTTCCCCTCTGTTTTAAATTGGATTAAACTGCAGTTATTTTTAGACAACTACAAACACATGCCATCACACAATAACAGCCACCCACACATGCAAACACACAATGCTACATATTGCAGTTAACAGGCATAAATAATAAATAATGGATCCACACAGAGACACGAGTGTCACTTCTAACCGCAGTCAATTATTGCTCTTGGATGAATGATTAAAGGTATTTTATGGGCTATGGTGATGTCTTCCATTGACTATCGCCGAACGTTAGCCCCAACAGAATGTTTATTGCACACCAGGATCTGAATGAGCTTAAAATGGCCTTCAGATGTATGAACAAGAGAAAAAGCGGGCAAAAAGGCAAAAAGCAGTTTGTAAAAGAGAACCTTAGTACAGACAAGGGATCACACAGAGCTAAAAAATAGGTGATGTTATTTTCCTTGTGGTAATGCATCATAATATTACTTATTGAAGATGTAAATCTTTAAAAAACAGGGAGGGGACACATGTATGTGACACACGCCACTATATTGATGATGACTGGTGGGTTAAATTGGCTGTCCTACACACAGACTATGCCAGGGAGACACACAGCTGACAACCTTGCAGGTGGATGCGGTGGAGATGAGCTCGAACATATGCTCCGCAGACATGCTGTGGACTTGTGTCGGTCACGCAAGGGCTTCTAGTAAAGTGGCTGCATGGGGTCGGCTATTGATCAGATAAAAAAAATCTAAATTAAAGCTGCGATGAACGGGCACTCGCCCCTCTCAGCACGTCGGGGGTATTGGCGGGATACTAGTTGCCTGTAACACTTCCTCTGTCCACTATGTGGCGCTAGATAACACACTATATGTCATGTTGCTGTATATCATGTGTAGACCGCACTATAAAAATGTCATGTAAATTGGATGTTTGTCACATAAGGTGTTGCCAGCGAGTGGCACTAAGAACCTGACTCAATATGGGCATGTAGATGTCTCCAGGTCTGGACTCTTATCCAGCATGTGAAGTTTCAGGCAGATTGGACAATGTAAAGTGAAGTTACAACAGTTTCCTGTGTTATTGCTAAACACAGAAAATGGCCACCATGCCACGCCCACGCCGTTCTACGAAAACAGAAAAGCCTAGTATCCGGCGGCTCCCAGTTGACGCGGACATATATTTCGGTGACTGTCGGATACTGCACGCAAGATTTAAAATGAATTAGTGCATAGCGTTGGAAATTACATATTTCAAATTGTGCAGCACTTTCTGTGTCCACTATGTGGTGCTAGAGAACACACACTATTTATACATCATGTTGGTATATATCATGTTTAAACCACATCATGTAAATTTCAGGTAAAATTAATGATTTTCGTAAGGGCTTACTTCCTGTTGTCAGTAGGTGACGCTATGACTATAACTCATTAACTTGTACATGCTCTCAGGCCTGTTCTCTAATTATGCAAAACTATTTGGGGCTGATTGGACAATGTACACTTGAGTTTCAAACAACTACCTGTTTTGCTGCGTTATATGGTAATTTGACACCTAGCCAAGCCCACACTGTTGGACGCAAGTGCAAAAGTCACAAGTATGTAAAAGTAGCCTGCAAATGGTTAAAATCATCCATAATTTGCACATTAATATTAAAGTGCTCATATTATGCTTTTTCCCTTTCCTTTATTGTTTTATATATCTTTTTTGTAAATGTTATAGTTTTACAAAGTGAAAAAGCCTGAAGTGCACCCCAAAGGGACTTACCATCTCCAACAGAAAATGAAAGTTACGAATGTAACTACGGTTCTATAAATCCTGGATGACCGCCAGAGGCAGTGTTTCACACTGAATATATTCCGTATCGCGCTTGCGCAGGTCGAGTATTATTACGTTCCGATGTCATCCCCAAGCTCATTCCTTCAGAATCGTCTCGCAGGTTTGCAATATTCCAAGTGACCAAGAACTCTGGCGGTCATCCAGGATTCATAGAACCGTAGTTACATTTGTAACTTTCATTCTATTTCATCCTTACTGACCGCCAGAGCCAGTGTTTCACACTGGATGACTCATATCAACAGAGTCACAAGGAAGCCTGAGTACCCACATCAAAAGGACGCAGCAGACGACCTCTGCAGGAGAACCACGCCCAATGGATGGGTGGTGGCATCATTCACCCTGCAATAATGTGAGAATGTGCTCGGCGACGCCATGAGGCCGCGGCACATATTGTCCCCAAGGGCACACCTCTCCAGTCGCCCATGACGTGGAGACACTCCTGGTAGAGTGGCATTACACTCCGGATGGTAGGGATTGACCACTCGCTCTGTATGCAGAGGCAATGGCCTCCACAATCCAGTGGGACAGGCACTGCTTTGGGAGAGAACAGCCTGTCAAACGACCACCATAACAGACGAAAAGTTGCTTGGACTGACAGATTCAGACGGTAGTGTCCACACAAACCTTAAGGGCCCGCACTGGGCACAACAGACTTGACTCGTCCCCACCTTCTCCGGAAGCGGGGTCAAAGAGTGCCAGGTAGATAGGCTGATTGAGGCGTGAGCGTGCTAGCACATTAGGGAGGAACGCCGTATTAAGTCAGAGTGACACCAGAGCCATCCAAGTACCATCTCAAACAGGAATCACTCACGAACAAGGCATGTAGCTCGCAGACATGTTACACGGAAGTGATGGCAAGGAGAAACGCTGCCTAGGCTGACAACTACCCCCAGCTCTGCCTGTGCCAAGGTTCAAAGGGAGGTGAGCATAGGGCGTCCAGCACCAGGGGCAGGACCCCTACGACTATGAGAGTAATTATGGTGAAGAAACTCCGCCACCGAATGATGGTCAAAGGCAGTCAGATTGAGAGCACTGCGATGACAAAACCAAAAACACGTATAGTGCCGTACATAACCTGTAGCTTTAATAGCAGAGTAAAACCATAAACAGTACATGCCGTGAGAGGGAAGCGAAGACACTTGATTCACTGGCATCATAGCTGTCAATATCCGCTCTTGACAGGCACCCACCAAGGTAGCCTGAGCGAGAATACTCCGCTACCTGCAGGCTGACGAACAACGGTACAGCGAGAGGGGAACGAGGACACTCCCTTCACCGATACAATGTATTAAACTGGTGATTACAGTTACAGAAATAAGTAACACTGAGCGAACACGCTCACGTTAGTAATTGATGTTACACTGTAATCAGATAAGGCCATTAATGTCACACAGCACATGCAGAGAAAGCGCTCAGCTACAGTGAAACAAGCAATTGTATACAGGAGAGGGCAGTGAGCACACTGCCGTCACTGACATAATACGACGCGTAGGTGAATATGTTACACTGGTAATTTAAGACAGCTACCGTAAACATCAAAACAGAGTGAACACACCCACGTTAGCAATGGAGTTACACATTATCATTTAAGGTATAAACGTCACACAGCACAGGGTTGTCAATAAGCGAAAGCACCCAGCCACGGTGAAATAAACAACTGTATAAAAGAGAGGGAAGCGAGGACACTCCCTTCACTGACACAATATGATAAACTGGTGGTTGTAATGTATTGCTGAGGCTCTAGGAGCGCTATCCAGTAATGTGGCATACACGTAATGTCTATACTCAGCCAACGTACCCTTCTGGGTTTTGTTGTTAACGGTTTGAGTGATAAAACCAGAATAAAGCAACGCAGCGTGTTAAAACACACCACTTCTCAGTTACCGGGGCACGGTACATGACAGTGGTTATAGTGACAGTAATTAAAAACACAGTGAACACACTCACGGTAGTAACTGAGGTTACACGACTATCAGATAAGGTATCAACGTCACTTAGCACAGCGAAAGCGCTTAACTACAGTGAACAAACAATCGTAGACAGGAGAGAAAAGCAAGCACCCTGCCGTCACTGATACAAGACGACGTGTAGGTAAATACATTACACTGGTAAGTAATACAGCTACCGTAAACATTAACACCAAGCGAACACGCTCCCGTTAGTAAAGGAGTCACTAACGTTTTTTTTTAAAGCACAGGTTGCTATGCCATTTTCAGACTTGTATGTAATATAATATCTGACCTTTGTTCGCAATGTACCAAATTACATTGTCAAATTTAAAACATTTATTAACAACATAATGCAACAATAACATATCTTCAGTCAATTGGAAACTTGACAATTTGTCAATAAAGTTAAAAGAAAAAAAGTTTACGTACAATCCTGAGGGCAGACCCTTAGCACCACACAGAGTTTGGTGTTTGAGCCTCCAACATAATATAATCAATATACATTGCGGCTGCACTGTTTAGGCTACAAAACGTGCATGCAGGCTGAAATTCAACCGTGCGGTTTTGTTGGGATAAAGACATATACAGTATATGGATAAAGCTATAAGCAGAAGTAATATCCGCTAGCTGCTAGGCTAATATGCAATGGTAAACACACAGAATATGGTACACGCACATAGCAGAGCTTGCAAACTGTAGCTTTTTTGTTGACAACGCGAACGTTGTCAACATAACTCACTGGAAATCCAAAATACTTCTACACTTTAACACACTTCAGTGAAAGAGGATGATGGTGAAGGTATGATGTATGATTCCCAAACCTGCACATTTAAACAAACCTCAAAGACTTGAAAGTAAATGGCGTTCCACTAATATGAAAGAATCTTGTTTAGTCTGGCAAGACAGTCTTAAAACGTATAGGAAGGCCCTATGAAATGCCAGAGCAGCCTATTACTCATCATTAATAAAGGAAAATAGGAAAAGAACAAGAACAACCTAAATTTTCTTTTCAGCACTGTATCCAGGCTGACAAGTCACAGCTCTATTGCAGGATTCGATATAAGCAATGGCCCGATGGCCTAGGGCCAGTAAAAACGCATGTCCAGCAAGCTGATTAGACCATCGCTGGCCCGTTCGGGCCAGTGGCATCGTGTGTGCCTATCACAGTCACAAGTCAGTTCGGTGCACGCTAGCAGGCAACGTTAGCTTAGAAATGTCTGCTAACGTCAACAAACGACCGTCGGCACCCAGCACAAAGAGTCCACACATGCTGTGGACCTTCAGCAGCAACTCAAACCCAGACAGCGCAAGACCAGAGCTGATGTCCGCGCTCCTTCCGGCGAAAAACACCACTACCTCACCATCCTCTCTACTCGACTGACAGACACACTTTCTCATCTTAAAATTACGGTAGGAACCGCTAAAAACACCACTTCCTCGCCGTCCACTTCACCCGACTGACAGACACACTTTCTCAGCTTAAAATTACAGCAACAATGGCTAAACAGGAGAGATTCATCTTGCAGGTGAACAAACATAATAGACATCACAAATCCCTTTTAGCAGGACCACCAGAAAAGAGAAGGCATGGAGTTTAATTATTGGAGTGCTTGGAGTGGAAGGTAGATCCTAGCTTAATAAACACGTGATTGTTCTGTAAAGTACTTATAGAGACAATATAATCTGCAAGTCAGGCAGGCAAGACGCTCCGCTTCTGAGACGCTCCTTGTGTGGTATGACACATGGCAAAACTGGAACACAGCCGGAACACAGCACAGACATGCCCAGTGGAAAATGGGGGTAAGATCTGACATATATTTAGTCTGCTTTTCTACTATCGTCCTTCACCTATTAACTTTAACGATTTATTTATATAAGCCATTTTACCAGGTACCTGTCTCTTAAAACCCATCCCAACTAGGCTACTTAAAGGTTTACCTTTGGTTAATGCTTCTTTACTAAATATGATAAACATGTCTTTATTTGTATTTCACAGGTTACATGGGGTACCACTGTCATTTAAAGTAGCTGTAATAAAAAAAAAAAAAAAAAAAAAAAAAAGACTTCTTGAAAAACCCACTTTTGATCCAGGGGTCTTAGCCAACTATAGACCTAGTCTATATCTAATCTCACCTTTCTCTCCAAAATCCATGAGATGGTAGTCACTAATCAGTTGTGTGACTTTCAACATAACAATAGTTTGAGGATTTTTAGTCAGAATTTAGAGTGCATCATAGCAGAGAGATATCAAATATATAGATATCAATATTACAAATGATCTTCCAATTGCTTCAGACAAAGGACTTGTCTCTGTACTTGTCTTATTAGATCTTAGTGCTGTATTCAACATCATTGGTCATCACATCCTATTACAGAGTCTGGAACATTTAATTGGCATTAAAAGGAGCGCACTAAGCTGGTTGAATTCATCAGATTGATCTTAGTTTGTTCATGTTAATGATGAATCCTCCATGCACGCTAAAGTTAGTCATGGTGTTCCACAAGGCTCTGTTCTTGGACCAATTATTTTCACCTTATATGCTTCATCTAGGCAATATTATTAGAACGCATGCCACAAACTGTTATGCAGATGGTACCCAATTATATCTGCATGCAATCATTTAGTTAAACTTCAAGCATGCAAAAAGGACATAAAAAACTGGATGACCTACAAATTTCTTATGTTAAACTGAGACAAAACAGAAGTTATTGTACTTGGCCCCAAACACCTCCAAATCTCATTATTTAAAGATATAGATACTCTGGATGGTGTTGCCCTGGCCTCCAACCAGTAATCTTTGATCAGGATATGTCCATTAACACCCACATAAAACAAACTTCAAGGGCTGCCTTTTCTCACCTGTGTATTGTAATTCCTTATTATAAGGTTGCTCCAATAGGGCCCTTAAAGGCAGTGACACACCAACCCGATAATTGGTCGGACAGTCGGGCAAGGTCAGTGACTCAAGTCTGTTCGGTGTGTTCCATGCCGTCGAGGAGCTGTCAGCCTTCATTTTGGCCGACCTGACATGTTGCGTCAGAGGGCGGGCAGTTGGACTCCATGACCAATCTGATCGGTGGAGGGCTAACCCGGAAATGACCAGCGGGATGAGCATGACTAGGCCTCTCAAAATCGGACTATGTTTTCAGAAACACGTTTCACTGAACTATTTTAGTAAAATATGAGATCGTATTCTGAACAAGCCGCCATGACAGTCTGGCTTTGAATTTCCAGAGAAATCAGACCCACGTGACGCATTTGTCCAATCAGCTGCCGGTTTTCATTTTTTGGCCGACAATACATGTACTAACAAGAACTAGGAAAAGATCATATTTCTCCCGTTTCTGCTCGTATTTCTCTGCTGGCTCCCCGTAAAATCCAGAATTGAATTTAAAATCCTTCTCTTCACATGAAAAGCTCTTAATGGTCAGGAACCTTCATGTCTTAAAAAGCTCATAATACCCTTTTACCCCACTAAAACTTCAGCTACCAAGCTCCTCTCCTGTGGAACCAGCTCCCAGTTGGTTCAGGGGGCAGACACCGTCTGCACCTTTAATGGCCCGGACACACAGAGCCGATAATCGGCATTTGGACAGTCTGGCAAGGTCAGTGACTCGAGTCTGTTCGGTGCGTTCTGTGCCGTCGTCCATCCTAGGGGCCGTCGTCCTTCATTTTGGCCGATTAGACATGTATAATCGGCGGGGCGGGCACTGCTGGCAGTTGGACTCAAATGACCCATCTGATTGGTAGAGTGCTAACCCAGAAGCGGTGAGCAGAATGACTAGTCTCTCAAAATCTGACGAAAATCTTTTAAACTGACCTTTGTTGAACTGAAATGAAGACAGATTCAGCAACTGCATGGCCTATTTCTCGCTTAAACTTGTTTCGGTGAACTATTTTAGTACAATATGAGATCGTATTCTGAACAAGCCGCCATGACAGTCTGTCTTTGAATTTCTGGAGAAACAAGACCCACGTGACAAGTTTGTTCAATCAGCTGCCAGTTTTCATTTTTGGGCGACAATACAGATTAGCGCCGCCTGCTGTTATGGAGACAGGTTACGTCTCATCGCTTTGGTGTGTTCCGAGGCACTTTTTTGACCAATTTGGGGAGACTGATCAGCCCAACTGCCTTTTCTGCCGACGTTTGGCCGTCGGCTCTGCGTGTCTGGGCCTTAAGAGTAAGCTTAAAACTCTCCTCTTTGATTAAGCGTATAGTTATAGGACTGGCTCAGGTTTTCCTTGGACTAGCCCTTATTTTTGCTGTAATGGGTTTAGACTGTCGGGGGGGATTCCTATGACACATTGAGCTTCTTTCTCCTCCTTTCTCTCCCTCTGTATGCATTCATATCACATTAATAAATGTAACTTACTAACTTAGCATCTTCCCCGGAGTCATTGTGCTTTCTCACCTCGCAGATTTCTTTGTATTTTGGTGGCACCTGGATCGTGGCTGTGGCTGGTGCTGTGGTCCTGCTCGACACCCACTGCTACTACTATTATTATTATTATAAGTCATAGTTGTATTATCTTGACTGTTACATAATTACCACTGTTCATCATGTCACTTCAGAGGAAAGCCTGCTCCTACCTTTTTCATCAATATTTCCATCATCTTCATGCCCACTGTGACTATGTACAGTAGAGTTTAGTTATCAAATCAAATAGCTCCAGCACCATTTATTACCAGGCTGTCTTGGCCTTTTCCTCTTTTGCATATAGCTTTCTTAATTGGTGTTGCTTTTTGGTGTGGTTGCAATAAATACAATTTAAGAGGTAATTTCATTCTAAAAGCAATTTATTGTTTTAGTAAACATTACTGCTGATCTAGTGGTAGACCTTCTCATGTCTGTGTGTCTGTATTTGTTACACATGTATTTACAGCGGTTTTCCACTTTTTTTCAGGAAGAAGTGTGGCCTAACAGTATTTTGCAGAGCTTTACATTTCTTTAATTACTTGGTTCTGTTAAAACAATTCACATTTGAAAAGGCACATGCAACAGAGTTTAGATGTAATGAACACCTTGGGTAACAATATCTGGGAGACGTGAAACCTAGGCTATTTGTCAATCTACATCAAATCAACCTCTCAGGGGGTTCCAAATAATTCTGAATTTTGGCATTAAATTGATCAAGATTTCCCAAATGCAGCATTTTGTCTGGATCAAATGTGGGATTGGATTACCAAATCTGAATCCAAATATTCAGGATCAGAAATCTTAAGACCTGCTTTGAAATATCCAATTTTCAGATCAGATTAGAATTGAATTAAATACAATCAATATAATCCTGTGAGATCATTTTTTAAATACCGGCCCAGGACTAAGGAAGATAGTAGCATCATCTTAAAACTTTTCTGACAGCTTCTGGTCACAATTTCTTTCTTAAGACCAGTCTGATTAGAGGTCATTTACCAGTTCAACACAAACCCCCCCACACTGCCGCCATCCTTGTCCACAGTCTCGTCACTTCCTGTCTGGATTACTTTAACTCTCCCCTCTTCGGCCTCCCTCACAAATCCCTACATAAACTTCAACTGGTCCAGAATTCAGCTGCCCGTATCATAACTCGAACCCCCTCCATCCACCACATCACTCCTGTCATCCAACAGCTCCACTGGCTCCCGGTCCAGTTCCATATCCAATTCAAAGTCCTGTTTACATTCAAGGCCATCCACAACCTCGCCCCCCCATATTTGTCTGATCTCCTCCAGGGTCCCGCTCCCTCAGATCCTCTTCCTCCATACACCTGTCAACTCCGCCCATCTCACCACCATGGGGAACAGAGCATTCAGCAGCTCTGCTCCCCGTCTCTGGAATTAATTACCAACCCAACTCAGAAACATTGATTAATTCCCCAATTTCAAATTGCAACTCAAAACACATCTGTTTAAAACTGACATCCACTGGATGTCAAGTGCTCTGCCTCTTTCTGTTGTTTTTATTGTTGTTGTATTTTTTGTTTTTTGCTGCTTTTAATGTCTTATGTATCCCTGTACTGTGTCCTTGAGTGCCTTCATCTACACTGAATACAAAGACAGCACACACACAAGCCATAACAATCATGCCTGAGCATGTCAGTACCAACTGGAGTTGAATCTGTGTGTTAAGGCTTTTTATTCCTCAGCTCTATTTAATGAGTACACACACACACACACACACACACACACCTGCAATCACATTGGTGCCAAAAATCTGCAAGTCCGCATCCCCTGCTCTCATTTCACAAACTCCTGAAGTACACACACACACACACACACACACACACACACACACACACACACACACACACACACACACGTCATATCAGGGCAGGCCAACCACATCCCACTCTACAGCTAAACACTGATCAGCAGATGATCTGGACCACGGCTGGACAGCACGCATAAACCTTAAACCCCGCTGTTTGCGCAGGAAAGTGAGGCCGGGCGTTATAACGCAGCAGATCAAAATCGCCATGCACACCTCAGCACGCACACACCGTGCAAAAACGCACTTATCAAGACACGGGGTGCTTTGCTGGCACGGAGGTGATTGTTTTTACACCTCCGTGTGCGCGTTTGTGACTGTGAAGGAATGCAACACAGTGATGCATTGCCGCTTTGCTTTGCATGGCTCTTTTCTCTGCAAAAGCTCAGCCAACGCACACACGCATAAATTAGGGTAACACAAATCCCTGTCGGGCCAAATTCAACACATACGGGCAAACACGCAGGCCGCACAGAGCTATTATGTTTGCTTTAAAGCATTCAATGCCCTTCGTTTTATTCCAACATGGCAGCAACTAGCCAGTGAAACCGTGCATAGAGCCTTTAAAATTAGGAAATGCACGGTTCGGGACCGAGCGGATCAGAGCCTCACTGGCCGCACACCTCGCCTGGTTTCCCGGCAACAGCAATCAACGGCCGCTGTGAAGAAAGGGGCTGGTTGGGTTCAATGCATTGACTATTAACAGTCTATGGTTCAATGGCTACCAAATACAACAGTTTTCCTCCATTTTCATGGAAGAATTAACGTCCCATTTTCCGTTTAATGCGCTATGGGATCCATCCCTGAGGAAAAAACATATTTTAAACTTAGGCTACTTGTGAATTTTTTTTTACTATAATGTTATGCTTGTTACTTGGCCACATCACGTATTTTAACATGCTGGCATTTATGTGAGATGCCTTTTGGATGGACTTGCAGAAATGAGTTAACGGCAGACAAGAAGTGATCTTGAAATCTATTTCCCCATGACAAATAAAATGTAAATGCTTCTTTGACCAGTTTTTATGCCTGTTTTAGCGCATATTCTGGATTACAGTTGAAATAGTGCAGAGTGTGGGGTATATCTCTGCCCCAGCTCACCGCCTCTCGGCTGGCCACGAAACCCCACAGCCAATGTGTTATCTGTGCGAACAGGTTTACTGCATTACGACCAGCACAATTACCATCACCATTATTAATCTCCACAATAAACAGTCCACAGCCCAGCACTCACTTCCGAAGCTGCTCCCGCATCGCTGGCCGTTCAGAGCGCTCCGCGTCCGTTAGAAGTTAACCGATTCCCGGGCAGAACCGAAGCAGTATCCTGACCCCCCTCCGCGGTCCGATCAAGCGTCCTCTACCGCCGTCCAAGATTACCGTGTTTAGCCTACGTGTGTGTGTGCGTGTGTTCCCCTTCAAGAGGCAGCGGTGGGTTGCAGAGGCTGACTGGCCATCGAGACACGAGGGTCAATCAGTCCAAATAACATTTCCGCTTAATACTTCAAAATAAAAGCTTCAGTTAGAAAGATGCTGTTTTGTTGTTGTTGGACAAACCCAAGTGACAATGAGAAAAATCTATTCACGGAGATGCTATTGGTCCCAACTTCCTATAGGTGGATGTCAAAATGGAACATCTGAAATCTCTGCAGTGCTCTTTTGACAGGCCTCATGACTCGAGGTTATACCTGACTCTTTGTAAAACCCTTGCTTGAGACAGCTAGCTAGACTATCTGTCCAATTTGAGTTTTCTCACGCACGACTAAAACAACTTGAACATACATGTTCCACCAAAACAAGGTTCTTCCCGAGGCTATTTTGCAGTGGCTCCGTGCGGAGCTTAGCGCCGGCCATAATGATTGTGATTGGTTTAAAGAAATGCCAATAACTGGAGCAATGTTTCCTCCCATCCCGGAATGCTATGTGGACTAGCCAGACCCTCCTCCGCAGCGCTGGTGGAGGAAGGTCTGGCTAATTTTGCCTTAAGCATTTTCGCCAACAAACTAATACGTGTTAGTAAATATTTAAACTGGAGGTGGCTGAGTAAAAAAGAGAGACAAGCAACGCATCCACTGGAACTTTATAGGGGACAGGTGCCATAGGGTGCTACCCCCTGATTAGTGTGCCAAGGCGGAGCCTCAAGAGGGTAAACCAATAGCGAAGCCCATTAGACGGTGGAGCACATATGAAATAGAACCACTAATTTAACACAATAACAATAGACCCAGGAAAACCACAGGCGTAATAATAACATTAATAATGACTGCATTCCTTTTAGCTGGAAGCTTTTAACAGGTACCTTTTGTTGCATGTCAACATTCCCTTTCTCTCCCCATGTTTACTATCTCTTTACATTGTCATACCAAATTAACAAAATGCCATAACATTAAAAAATTGTGTTTTGCTAAATTCCTTTTGTCTTGAATGTTCAGCATATGCCCCTTGACATATACATTGGTGAAGTATGGACTACCATGGACATATCAACACTACATAAAGCAGGTAAATTATATAATTTTTTGCAGTGTGTCAAACTTGATTTTAAACATAAACTTGTATCAAGGCTAATGTTGTTAATGTAATGTTTCTTTGCATGTTTTTTTTAGACACCATGACTCCAGAAAAAAATATTTTTTAGTAATGATTACTAATGTAAAGTTGATTTGTCTACTGCATCAACTTACTGCTCTGTGTTATTACAACTTTGTTAAGTTTCACCTTGTGTAAAAACTTAAACGGTTTAAGGCAACGGGTTTCCACGCAAATTTCTAGTAAAGTCAACTAATTTGGGATAACAGTGTAAAGACCCCTGCTTATTTTTGCCCAAGGGTCCCCAAGTGGGTTAATCCAGCTCTGGATATTAATGGATAAATAATTGGACAAAGGACTAAATTGAATAGGTACACAAGATATGTTAAAAAAATTAAACTGAACCACCCGAAAATGGTTGACACCTTTATTTTGAAATAAACTTTGCACATTTCCGTCTAGTCCTGTCCGCTTCTAGGAAACTTGACGTTAGACGAGGCGGAGCTCAAGCTCTCTGCCTCCCTTCCCCCCATCCCGCTGTTTCTGATAGCACAGGAGCCTCAACACCATCCGAGGAGTTTTTTCCACCTCTCTGACGAGAGAGAGAGAGAGAGAGAGCGAGAGAGAGAGAGAGGCTTTTTGATTTCCAAGGCACACAGATTAACACATTCAATGCCATGGAGAGAGAGAGAGAGAGAGAGAGAGAGAGAGAGAGAGAGAGAGAGAGAGAGAGAGCAGGGCCGTTTCTAAACATTTTGGGGCCTTAAGTAAAATCTTACACTATTTAATTTCTTCATCCTCAGTATGTTTTGAAGTTGTTTGTTGTGGTTTTGAAGTAACTGATCAGTATGGGTTCTGAAGTAACTGAGGTAGTTTCAGGCTGTTGACTCAATGTAGACTACCTGTGGAATCTGGATCTGTTGATATAAAATAAAAAGTATCATTAAATCACTGTATAATATCAATTTTAATATGTGTATTGTTTGACCTGTTTTGATTTTTTTTCTTCTGTATACTTCCATCTCCTGGCTATATTTAGTATTGCATTCTTAATTTGTAGATTAAGACCCTAAAGTCAGATGTAGTTAAAATATCACTAGACTGGCATCTTTATGGAAGTAATGAATATTAGGTAGACTAAGCAAGTAAGATAAAAAAAAAAGCGAGTGCTCATGCATATGAGCTGTTATTCAGCTGATGTGTAGCCGATTATGTTGTGGGGATTTCTAACAGTAAATACTGTTGCCTATGTTAAAATGTCGCTAATTTGCAGCTCTGAAAGTTAGCAGATGTTAACATACAGTAGAGTAATGGAATATTACTCAAAAGCCAAAGGTAATAACTGAATATTGAGCATTACACGCTTTGTCAATTGGTATGAAACTGTACACACTTCCCGTCTTCTAAATGGGCATGGCCTTGTTTGAAAGTGTATTGAATGTCCTGTGCATGGATGAAAAGTTATATTTGCACAATGTATTAATATTTTATTTAGCTAACATTAGACACAGATAAAAGCTATGTTTAGCATTATGAAGATATGTTTTGTTAGGGCGTTCACTAACGATAGTTGATTTTATCTTATCTGTGTTGCCAGACTGCGAGTTTGTTCCTGAGACAGAAACAGGCCATTTTAGTGTCAGAAGGTACGGGAGATATGTGGCTTGTGGGAAATGGGTCCAGTATTTACTTTAGTGACTATGGGGCAAAAGAATCGGTCATAATCTGTGTTCACTTCTGCCATTGGAATCAATAGACTCAGGACCTGACGCTTGTCTTCTTAAGAGGCGTGGCATTGGTGAAACCATAGACTAAAAATAATGGACGTAGCATCTGTGTTGTCACCCATTGGTTTGTGGACTGGCGTTTTGAAGCCAGCGAGTTTGACGATACGGGCGTTGCCATCTTGTTTTTTTGCAACTGGATGTGGCAATTTTTGACGACAGGGTCGAGCTAGGGAGAATACACAGCCAAGCCAGTGTTGTTTATAGTTGCGATGGCACTGCTCTAAGCTAAACGTTAAAGGGGGAAAGTTGCCGATTTCAACCCTTCTGAAACGAGTCATCCAGTACAGATTTACCGGCGGGTAAACGTGGACCCCGGGTACTGCCGCCATTCATCTGCATGTACAGCAGTTCAGAAAATTTGCAAACTTTCCCTTAAATTACAAGCTAACGCTAGTGGTAGCTAGCTAGCTTGGTTGGCAGAACACTAAACAAGACATTTTTAGGCAACCAAATGTCACAAACACAGTGAGAGGGTCAAAGTTTAAGACAAAAACGCAGTTAACACCCAAAAACAAGTTCACAGCAATTTTAATGTACACAGTGCCATGGTTAGCATTACTAAGGCTTTGTCCAGATTGACAGGTCAGCGTGTAACCACGCTCCTAAAGCATCCCCTGCTTTAATTTTAAATTTTATAATAAATGGGACCATAATTTAACAAATGAACATCATGCTGTATTAAGAAAGACTTGAAAGTAGCAATTGAGGCCATAAATGAAAATGTTTATTGAGGTAATAAATCAATTAAGAAAGTAGGGTAATTTTCCCATAGACTTCTATAGAAACTGACTTCTTTTTGCAACCAGTGGAGTTGCCCCCCTGCTGTAAATGAGCTAGAATGCAGGTTTAAGGCACCTTAACTGCATTGGATTCACTTTTTAGCTTTGTCCATTATTTTTACACTCTATGGGTGAAACCCATGTGACACAGATGAGGCATCTTGGTTCTAAACTCTCTCTGCTTCAGGCTAGCTTGCCTATAACATTATTCCAAAGCAAGAAGACTGTTTAGGTGTAAATTTCCCCTAGTTGTCAACGCTGAATGACAAAGGCTTTTTGGATAAAAGCTTTACGGTTTAACCCAACCGTACAAATACAAAAAAACGAGTTGTCATTACACATTTATTGTGTCATAATATTTTGGTCCAATACTGCATGAGCTAACATTAACGGTACACCAATTTATTTTCCTAGAATGGCAAAGTCATGATCCACCCTACTCTGCCTCTAATTGGCTAGTACTTGTTGCCTTCATCGGTTGAGTTGGTTAGGTTCAGGAATGAGTGTGAGATTAGTTAAGGCTTGGGTAATAATATCAGGGTAAGCCAATCAGTGACAGGGTAGAGCAGGACATGCCTTCACCATCCTAGATAAAAAAATAAACGCAAAAAACAGTAGGTAGTAATGTATTGCAATGTATGATAGCTAGCTTTGCGTTAGCTGGCTAATAATGACCCTTTTAACACCATGTTAACAGCTCTTGTAAAGAAAAAAAGCGAAATAGATAAGTCCTTACCTGTATTTTCTGCCTCTTTCTCTCTCTTCATATTTAATCTTTTTCCACATTTCTGCTCAGAAGTGGTAGGAGAGCTTTATTTTCCTTCATTGGTTTGTTGACTCTGAATGTCATCACCATTCACCCAAGTTACTTTTGGATCATGCCAAATTTCATTCTTGTGTACACAAGGGGGGCCCCATGTCTTTGACAAGCTAAACTGGTTTGTATTATGTTATTATGTCATGATTGGACTAGAGTTGAGTTTTGTACGGTGGCCCTGAAGTGCAAACCACGGCAGCAAATCCCACAACGCGACAGCAAATTTCACAACGCGACAGCAAATCCCACAACGCGACAGCAAATGCCACAACGCGACAGCAAATGCTTCGCCACAACAAGACAGCATTTCGCCACAACCCGCATTTTGCCATAACAAAATAGAATTTCGGCCAAACACAACAGCATTTTGCCACAACACCACAGCAGTTTGCCACAACACGACAGCATTTCGCCACTTACACAGCAGCATTTAGCCACAACACCACAGCAATTTGCCAAAACACAACAGCACAACAGAAAGGGTAGGTACATATTGGACATTGAGCCTCGTCCTGATTGGTTGCACTGTAATTTACAAATTACAAGTTTGTTTTTTTCATTTAACCCCAAAAACAATCATACAGAAATAGCATATTTTTTTCGATTTTCTTTTGGGATTTGCTGTTACATTGTGGGATTTGCTGCCGTGGTTTGCACTTCAGGGCCACTGTGCTAATGCCCCTAAAAATATATATAAAATAAACGCTGCATGGGCCACCCTGGTGGTTAGGGGGCCCATTGCAGTCGCTTATAATGACTGTAGGGTGACACAGCCCTGAGTGAGAGAAAGAGTGACAGAAGACGGAGCTGCTTTTTGCTTTTACAAGGCACCGGAGAGAAGAAACAGGAAGAGAGAGAGGGTTTTTCCCCGTATACATGAGCTGGGGATGAATGGGAAGAATGACAGGAGTAACTCCACCTTCAGTATAGTAGGTGGCCCTCTGCCAAAGTACAACTGGTCGTAATAAGACTTTTTCTTCCAGACACTTTGTCAAAATCACAACTTAAAACATGTGCCTCCACGTCCGATCAGAAATGGGTCTTCTTGATAGTACTTGCCATGGCGAAGACCTCAGTGGGTTTAAAGGTTTAAAGCTTGTGTTGTTGCTGTTGTTTTTGGCGCTGTTGCCTCTAACTGCTCTTTTCTATTTCAGGGTCAATAACCACTGCAGTGAGTGGGGAAGGACAGGTATAACCTATGGAGCATGCACATGCACATCCAGTTAAGGTTTACACATGCACAAAACCCTGGTTATCTAGGTCTGTTAACCAGGGTATGAAAACTCAGATTTTAGCCGGGAGACAGTGTTTACATGGCGTTTGAGAAACCGGGGCTTAAGCCGAATATAATCGGGTTTTAAAACTACAGACTTTGCCTAAGGCAGTTACCCACAATTCATAGCGTTGTGACGTTAAAATATGGAGTTTCCAGGGGAAGCCCGAAAGCGAAAATGGTAAACAAGTGGCCCATGGGTGTTTAGCCTGGCGTATTCAATTTACATAGAAACATTACCTTAACATTAAGGATTTAAGATGGTACATAAAAACACATGAAATCAGAAGAATGCAAGCACATCTGGTTTATTCATCAACCATTTATTTTAATTTTGCTTAATGCTGCGGTTTTAACAAAAATGAGGCAAGCTGTACCTTGGCTGTTTCCTCCAGCCACTAATGACATAGGCTAAGTAATGCACGGGGATAATGTATAAACTATGTGACTGGTGTGCCAGCTGGTGATCATGTTAACTGGTGATATTTGAGTAAAATCAGTGAATATTCAACAAGGCCCTGCCTACTTTTAAAGAGCGTTCTGCTCTGCCTTCGCCCCTCGAGTGCCAGAGGTTCACATTTTCACAAAGTGTTTGCAAGTGAGACAAAATAATGGATATCGCTGAAAACATCACCAGTTTATGTGTAATACATGTCCGTTTAAGCATTATCCACACAAATACGACACATACTGTATGAACGGAAAAAAAGTAAAATGAAACAACGCACTAGAGATCTAGCTGGGATTCAAACCTTGGATGTCATGGACAAAAAAAGTTGATAGACTAGCATCTACATCATCTATACCACTACACTACACACCACTGAAATGATTTTGTGATTTCTATCTATATATTGGACTTTTATTGGACTTTTAGTCTAAGTTAACATATGAGAGAAATATACACCCATGTTAACTGGTGATATCACAATTTAACATGGGCAAATGCAAGCCTCGAAACAGTAAAGTTGGTTAATCTTTGCCTCACATACCAAAACCTAACTGATGTACAACAAACTGGCATGACCCCACTTAACACTTTATTCCGTTTTGGGGGTAAAAATGAAACACGCAAGTCATGCGCAAACGTGATCATTTATCATTGTTATTGTGGGCCATCTCATACGAAGAATGTGTAGGCCTATCTCAGCACAAACAGTCTCTTTCAACCTGTGCCACAAGTCAACTGATTATACTTGTTTAATTTCATTAGACCCATATTAGGAATCTGAAACAGCAACATATCTGAATTTTATCAAACTCAAGTTTTGTAATCATATACCATAATGACCATTTTGTGTCGTCAAAGTAGGCCAACAAATTATGTGCGGGATAAATAAACGTCAAACTTGGAGAAAATAAGCTTCATATGTTCTTCACTTGAAATCACTAGACTTTTGCTGCAACTCACTTCATGACTTAACAGTGACTAAGTACACACTAAGTCGCCCGAGAGAGAACGAGTATCAGTTAACTTGTGGCACAGGTTGAAAGAGACTGTTTGTGCTGTTTGTTGTACATCAGTTAGGTTTTGGTATGTGAGGCAAAGATGAACCTACTTTACTGTTTCGAGGCTTGCATTTGCCCATGTTAAATTGTGATATCACCAGTTAACATGGGCGTATATTTCTCTCATATGTTAACCTGTGTTAACTTAGACTAAAAGTCCAATATGTAGATAGAAATCACAAAATCATTTCAGTGGTGTGTAGTGGTATAGATGATGTAGAAGCTAGTTCGTCAACTTTTTTTGTCCATGACATCCAAGGTTTGAATCCCAGCTAGATCTCTAGTGCGTTGTTTCGTTTTATTTTTTTCCGTTCATACAGTATGTGTCGTATTTGTGTGGATAATGCTTAAATGGACATGTATTACACATAAACTGGTGATGTTTTCAGCGATATCCATTATTTTGTCTCACTTGCAAACACTTTGTGAAAATGTGAACATCTGGCACTCTAGGGGTGCAGGCAGAGCAGAACACTCTTAAAAAGTAGGCAGGGCCTTGTTGAATATTCACTGATTTTATTCAAATATCACCACCTATTTTTTGCTGTTGTTGTTGTTTTGTGTGTGTGTGTGTGTGTGTGTGTGTGTGTGTGTGTGTGTGTGTGTGTGTGTGTGTGTGTGTATTGATTGCTCCACCTGATGATGCTTGCCTGTGAAGGCTATTATTGTGGCATTAGGCTCATGCCACCTCTTTTTGCTTATATTATGTGTTGTTTTGTTGCATGTTTTGTTTGTTTGTGCATATATAGATAAGCAAGCTTTAGTGGAGTACCCTAATTTACTAATAAAATAAGTTATCATAATATATGTTTCTCTCTCCTTTTTATTAAGTTATGATGGAGAATGACTGTTAATTGATAATTATGTTTCAAGAAATCAAAGAGGTGTTGCCATCTTATTAAGAGAGCATATGGATTATTTTTTTATATAAAATGGAACATATGGATGGCCGTATAATTGTCTTAGATATCAAAATTAAGAATACTCGATTATGTTTAGCTAATATATATATGCCCCAAATAATAATGCTCCTAATTTCTTTGAATATATGCATGACATGATCCAGAAGTATGAAAACCTGATAATCATGGTCAGAGACTTTAATACGATGCTGGCCCCAGATAAAGATAGAGCAGGAGACAGAAAAGATTATCAAGATAAAAAAAAAAACACCATGCCATTACATCTCTAACGTCTTCTATGTACTTAGTTGACATATGGAGAATAGGGAATTAAAATCGAATAAGATAGACATAGCGAAGAAATAAAATTTTCTTGATCTCGTTCTCTTTAGTCTCTAAAGTTAGTCACATATCAATAACTAAAATGTTTTATTCTGACCACCATCTTACGGAGATGGAGACTAGAGTCTGAGACTCGAGTCGCACTTCAGTCAGACTTGACTTGCGATTCGACCCAAAAGACTTCAGACTTGAATGAGACTCGACCTGTTTTCATGCAATTATTGCTTTTTAAATTCTATTTTCTTTTATTGGCGCATATACGTTAGGGAAACGTATGACGAGCTGCATGTCCCCTGCCATTTGCCATAACGTTACAATGTAACGCATGCGCTATGCCTATGTGCACCCACTCACATTTAAAAAAATGCATTGATGATGGCGACAACAAGTCCTCCCGGAGTTGTGCCTTTTGTCATTAGTTTTGCTTTCAATAACTTCGTAAACAGTGGCAGTAAGCGAACAGCTACATGCAAGGTGTGTGTCACCAAGATAAATGATGCTGGATCAACAACGTCGAACTTCATCAGGCATCTCAAAACGCACCCAGATAGGTCAGTCACTGAAAAATGTAATGCATGATGAGGTTGGGCTTTACAGCCAGTTAGTAACACAGACAAACATGTATTCTTTGTTGCAGATACCAAAATGTTGAAAAATTCAGTTATGAAATTGAAACAGAGTTCTTAATAAAGTTAACCTACAACTGATTTTGATACTGTTCTGTATGGATGGTAGCTACAGGACATGCTTTGAATTCATAAGATTTAACAATACAGTGTTAGGGACAGATCAGATGGCCAGAGACTTGAGACTTGACTGGGACTCATGGCAAAAGACTTGAGACTTGACTTGAACTTGCCCCTCAAAGACTTGAGACTTGACTTGGACTCGAGCTCAAAGACTTGAGACTCAACTTGGACTTCCAAAAAATGACTTGTGAACATATCTGCCACCTTATCATATTTAAGATTAATCTTGCTGATGTTAATAGAGGGCGAAGCTATTGTAAAAAAATGTAATCAATCGCTGCTGGAAAACAAGACATTTGTTTCAAAAACAAATACATTTACTTAAGAATTCTTTTCTATTAATAATGGCTCTGCAAATCCACATATAGTGTGGGATAATTACATCTACTCACGACATTCTAGAAATCTTGATGGACTATTACCCTAAAATATTTAAGGAAGACAGTCAATCAACAAACTTTTCTTTGGTCGATTTCATGAGCTCCTGCCCTCATCCAAAGCTTGTAGAAGAACAACAGATATTATGTGAGGGTCAAATTCACGAAAAGGAGTTATATAATGCCATATGTTTTTTTGAGAATGGAAAGTCTCCTGGACTAGATGGAATACCTGTGGTGGTTTATAAAACCTTCTTTCCCAGAAGTTAAAGATGCTTTACTAGCATGGTTTTATTTCTCTTTTGAAGTTGGCCAACAATCTAATTCTCAAAAATTTGGATTATTATCTATATTATTAAAACATGATGCAGATGGCCAGGCAAAGGACCCTGTTTAATTAAAGAATTGGAGACCACTGACTTTGTTATGTTGTGATACCCGTATTTTGGCAAAATGTATTGCACTTTGACCGAAACAAGTTATCCAACATCTAATACATTTCGATCAAACAGGAACCATCATCTTATTGTGGTGGAGAGGTTTGTGTGTCCCTATGAACCTGAGGGCTGTGTTGTCTAAAGCTTGGTGCTCCTGGTAGGATCTCCCATGGCAAAGTGGTCTCAGGTGAGGGGCCAGAGAAAGAATGGTTCAAAAACCCTATGATTGACCAAGGAAGAGGTAGTTACCCTGCCCGGAGGAAGCCCGGGGCCCCCGTCTGGAGCCAGGCCCAGATGGAGGGCTTGTAAGCGAGCGCCTGGTGGCCGGGTTTGCCATGGAGCCCGGCGGGGCACAGCCCGAAGAAGCAACGTGGCACCTCTCTCTCCATCCCATGGGCCCACCACCTGTGGGAGGAACCGCTGGGGTCAGGTGCGCTGCCACAAGGGTGGCAGTGAAGGTCAGGGGCCTTGACGGACCAGCCCAGGTGGCAGAGACTGGCTCTGGGGACGTGGAATGTCACCTCTCTGTGGGGGAAGGAGCCGGAACTTGTGCAGGAGGTGGAGAGCTACCAATTAGATCTGGTGGGTCTTACCTCTACGCACGGTCTCGGTTCTGGAACCATACTCCTGGATAGGGGTTGGACTCTTTTCAGCACAGCTACGTTGGAGTTCACCCCGGTGGATGAGAGGGTCACCTCCCTACACCTGCGGGTTGTGGGGGGGGGGGGGGGGGCTCTGACTGTTGTTTGTGCATATACACCAAACAAAAGCTTGGAGTATTTGGCCTTCTTGGAGACCTTGAGTGGAGTCCTGCATGGGGCTCCAGTGGGGGACTCCATAGTTCTGCTGGGGGACTTCAATGCGCACGTGGACAATGATGGAGACACATGGAGAGGCGTGATTGGGAGGAACGGCCTCCCTGATTTAAACCAGAGTAGTTGTTCATTGTTGGACTTCTGTGCTAGTCATGGACTGTCTATAACGAACACCATGTCCGAACATAGGGATGCTCATAAGTGTACTTGGTACCAGAGCACCCTAGGCCGAAGGTCAATGATCGATTTTATAATCGTTTCATCTGATCTGAGGCCGTAGGTTTTGGACACTCGAGTGAAGAGAGGGGCGGAGCTGTTAACCGGTCACCATCTGGTGGTGAGTTGGGTCAGGGGGTGGGGCAAGACTCTGGACATACCTGGTAAGCCCATGCGGGTAAATTGGGAATGTCTGGAAGAGGCCCCTGTCCGACAGACTTTCAACTCACACCTCCGGCGGAGCTTTTCGTGCATCCCTGTGGAGGCTGGGGGGACTTGTTAGTTGTTAGTCAAACAACTCCACAGTGGCAAAGCCCCAGGGATTGATGAGATCTGTCCTGAAATGCTGAAAGCTCTGGGTGTGGAGGGGCTGTCTTGGATGATACACCTCTTCAACATTGCGTGGAAGTTTGGGACAGTGGCAGGACCGGGCTGGTGGTTCCCCTGAGAGTGAGGGTGTGTGCCAATTACAGGGGTATCACACTTCTCAGCCTCCCTGGTAAAGACTACTTCAAGTTGCTGGAATGGAGGGTTCGGCCGATAGTCGAACTCCGGGTTGAAGAGGAACAATGCAGATTCCATCCTGGTCGTGGAACAATGGAACAGCTCGCAAGGATCCTGGAGGGAGCCTGGGAGTATTCCCATGCTACATGTGTTTTGTGGATCTGGAGAAGGCGTATGACCGGGTCCCCCGGGAGATACTGTGGGAGGTGCTGCGGGAGTATGTGGTGAGGGGGTCCCTTCTCAGGGCCATCCAATCTCTGTATGACCAAAGCGAGAGCTGTGTCCAGGTTCTTCGCAGTAAGTCGGACTCGTTTCAGGTGAGGGTTGGCCTCCGCCAGGGCTGTGCTTTGTCACCAATCCTGTTTGTAATATTTATGGACAGGATATCGAGGCGTAGTTGGGGTGGGGAGGGGTTGCAGTTCGGTGGGCTGGGGATCTCATTGCTACTCTTTGCACATGATGTGGTCCTGATGGCATCATCGGCCTGTGACCTTCAGCACTCACTAGATTGGTACGCAGCCAAGTGTGAAGCGGCTGGGATGAGGATCAGCACCTCTAAATCTGAGGCCATGGTTCTCAGCAGGAAACTGATGGAGTGCCTACTCCAGGTAGAGAATGAGTCCTTACCCCAAGTGAAGGAGTTCAAATACCTTGGGGTCTTGTTTGCGAGTGAGGGGACAATGGAGCGGGAGATTGGTCGGAGAATCGTCTGTGTGTGCGAAAAGAGAGCTGAGCCAGAAGGCAAAGCTCTCGACCTACCGGTCAGTTTTCATTCCTACTCTCACCTATGGTCATGAAGGCTGGGTCATGACCGAAAGAACGAGATCCAGGGTACAAGCGGCCGAAATGGGTTTCCTCAGGAGGGTGGCTGGGGTCACCCTTAGAGATAGGGTGAGAAGCTCAGTCATCTGTGAGGAGTAGAGCCGCTGCTCCTTTGTGTTGAAAGGAGCCAGTTGAGGTGGTTTGGGCATCTGGTAAGGATGCCCCCTGGGTGCCTCCCTAGGGAGGTGTTCCAGACACATCCAGCTAGGAGGAGGCCTCGGGAAGACCCAGGACTAGGTGGAGGGATTATATCTCCAACCTGGCCTGGGAACGCCTTGGGATCCCCCAGTCTGAGCTGGTTAATGTGGCTTGGGAAAGGGAAGTTTGGGGTCCCCTGTTGGAGCTGCTGCCCCCGCGACTTGACCCCAGATAAGCGGACGAAGATGGATGAATGGATGGATGGAGGTTTTTTTGAAAGGTCGTTTTATAGGTGATAACATCAGACGTCTTCTTGAAATTATTGAATATAATGATACCGACCAAGTACCTGGACTGATATTTACTACTAATTTTGAGAAAGCATTTGATACAGTTAGGTAGAATTCTATTATATCAGTGTTTGCAATGTTATAACTTTGGTAAATGCTTCATCAAATGGGTTCATGTTTTATATCAAAATCCCATTAGTAGAATCATAAACAATGGCTATATTTCTGACACAATTCAACTTTCTAGATGAGTCAGGCAAGGCTGTCCTCTTTTAGCTTATTTGCTTATACTTGTTATAGAAATATTAGCAATAAGAATAAGAAATAGTAAATTCAATGGATTAGTCATTAATGGCTTAGAATCAAAAGCCTATTTTGCTGATGATGCTTCTGTAAAAGCAGATGGCCACTCTTTAGAAACGCTTATTGTAGAGTTAGATGTCTTTGCCTCCATCTCAGGCCTGAAGCCCAATTATAATAAATGTTGTATTCTTAGAATTGGATCACTAAAAAAGTCTGACTTAAGATACCTTGTCATGTCCCAATGAAATGGTCAGATGGCCCGGTGAGTCTTTTAGTAATTCATATACCAGCTGATAACAAACTTTTACTGAAAACTAATTTATGAAACTTAGTAGACAAATGTCTGCATGGAGAGGTAACTACTTGTCAATTAATGGTAAGGTAACAATTATTCATTCTCTGATAATTTCAGTTTACATACTGTCTTTTGTCTTTGCCTTCTCCTGATACTGCCTTTTTAAAGCATATGAGAAAAAGAAATCTTTAGTTTTATGTGGAATGATAAATCTGAGAAAATTAAGCACAGTTACCGGTCCAATAAGCGTGAAAATGGTGGTCTAGGTTTAATAAGTCTCTCAGCACTTGATCATAGTTTGAAAGCTTCATGAATACAAAGATTACACAATAATCCGTACTGGTTATTAAAAGTTATTTATGTCTTTCAGTGATTCTTCTGTGGGAAAATGTTATCCTTTTCTGCACTTATCCCAATCTTGGGTAAAGAATGTGTTTATCTTAATTTCTCCACTTTTTTATTAATTCAATATCTTTAGGTGTCAATTTCAAATACTTCCACCAAGAAATTCATCAGAGGCCAGACAACAGCTATTATGGCTAAATGAGAATATTTGTATTGATAATAAACCTGTGTGCTGGCCTCAATTTTGAGATTATCATATTTATTTTGTCAGTGACATCTTGGATTACAAAGGAGATTTTTTTTACGTATAATTAATGATTGTCAAAGTATGGATATATATGTACAAGGTATTGTTATATACAGTTATTATCTGTAATCCCAGTATTATGGAGAACTATGATTCAACAATCACAAGATTTGGAAAATATTTTTGATTTCCTTTTTTTGGCAGAAAATGTTTAGGTTTACCAGTCATATATTCTACTTATTGCAGTGGCACATGGCTGTGACGGTATGGATTTTTTTTTTACTGCGGTGAAGAAGCAACATATCGTCACACTATGGCGGTTAACCGCAACCCTGTTACAAGAGTAGCGTAAGTTAGAGCGAAACTGGCAGGTGCGTTAAGTGAATGACGTTAGTGCGTGTGTGGTCAAGCAAGGAGAGTGAGCAGTAATGGAGTGAGAGTAGCGTATGAGTGTGGCTGTGAGGAAAAGCGAGAGATAGCAAAGACAATGTAAAGTGAGTTAACAGTGAACAATAAAGCAACGCGCTTTTCAAGACATGGTGGCTTCATCTGTTGTCAATACTGCTGGTAAAGTGAAGAGTGTTACCCCCTACAGAGCATCGGCCCTGAAGGGAACGTATCCCTTGTGCTTCCCAACCACGGTCTGGGAGCCTGAAACAAGAAAGGTTTAACACCCCCCATCTACCCAGCCAGTTTGCTTTAAGCGTTTTCTTTAAATACTGTAGAGTAACAGAATAAACAACCTTTAACCTTACGACAAATGTTGCAGCAGTGTTTCAATTTCAGCTCAATGTAAAAGTGTATACTGTGTTTTGCTGTCATTTACGTTCCCGCTGCTTTATCTTCTCACCTGTGATCTATTTCACAGACAGTTCAGAAAGCTCTATTGTCAATAAAGATTAAACAAATTGTGTTCGCCCATAGACTGTATAAAATAGGTTTGCCGGGGGCAGGGCATAGCAGAGCGCCGAAGCACAGCAGGCTAGCAGCTAAGCAGAGAGAGAGAGAGGATGACTTTGCAGTCTGCAAACTTGTTGCTTTCTCTACCAATATAAGCTGCTCTGTTTTAACAATTAGGATACAAAACCGTGCATGCAGGTTAAAATTCAACCGCGGTGTTTTGTCTGGATTAACCTATGAGCAGAGGGAAACTATGCTAGCTGCTAGGCTAATTTATGCAGTGTAAAGTATAATGGTAAAACACTGCAGTGCTATGCCCTCCATCTAAGCTGAGAACGGAGACATGTCCTTCCCTTCCCTACTGTGTATTATATATTCAATTATGGGTCATCTGTAGATATCACAAGTACTCAAGCCTAGAAATAATTCATAATAATCAGACACACAAAACAAATCCACAATATATTTAATGGACTGTCCATCTCCTTTGTGCGAAGCTAAAGTTATTAAAAACAAAGAACAGAGAAGCTATGACTACAACACACACAGAGGGAGTGTTACTTCTTTCTCTGCTCACGACGCCATTAACCAAGAAGTCTTTACATAGAAAATATTTCTTTGCTGCTATATTATATGTTATATGTTCTGGATGTCGACTACAGAACCTTTAAAATATCTATGTAAATATATCTGTAAAAAACTTATTATGGAGGCAGAATGGCCACTGTCACTTAATGTTTGCATGTCATTGGATAATTAAATGTAGTGGAGTAAAAAATACAATGTTATCCTTTTAAATGTAGTGGAGTCAAAGTTTGAAACAGCATAAAATGAAAATACTCAAGTTCAGTATAGGTACCTCAAAATTGTACTTGAATACAGTACTTGAGTAATTGAAGAAGAACAGTGGAGGCTGTTATTGACATGTTTAACAATCACATATGATTGCAATGTTTGGGTGTCCACATACGTTTGTGTTAATATGCATGCGTGTGATACAAATCCATATGTTTTGTACAGTGAAGGATGAGTGTGTGTATGTGTATGTGTGTGTGTGTGTTTGTGTTGTCAGCTGGCACTCACAGGGTGTCGGTCATCTGGTCAGGTCCATCTTTCTCACTGCATGTGGAAAGGAGAATCTGTCACTTCTCTTATCCTCCCTCCTTCCTTCTCTCTCTTTTTATCATTGAGTGCATTTTTCTCACTTGCAGTTAATTCCACGTCAAACATGGAATCTCTCTCACTCAGTCATTAAATGTTAACTCAAACACACCAAACTGCTAGTTGCTGATTACCAAGCCCATGCAATCTACTCAGGCCCACACAAACAGCTAATTTTGTTTAGTGGTAGTCTCGCTTTGCCAGACCATCCTCCACACGCTGTGTAGAAGGGTCTGGCTAATCCACATAGCATTCCAGGATGGGAGAAAAACATGCGCGTCAAGTGCCATGGGTGGCACTAAGCTCCACACAGAGCCACTGCAAAATAGACTTGGGAAGGAACTTGATTTGGTGGAACGTGTACGTTCAAAAGTCGTTTTAGTCGTGTGAGAGAAAACTCAGATTTGACAAATACTCTAGCTAGCTGTCTCAATTTACCATGCCGAGATCTGAGGAGCAGTTAACCATAGTCCTCATAAATCCACCGGAGTTTAAAATTCCAACAGAAAGAAAGCAGAAGGAAACGAACATCGGTGGAAAGACATGCATTCGGCGGAATTTCCTGCGGCACCAGAGTAATCCCGGAAGTAGAACGTCGAGGATATAGACTAGTCCAGTGGTCACTGGTGGTACTGCAACGAAAAATCTGTCTGCAACCCAAAAAGGATTTTCCCCATAGGCCACCATTGTAAAAGAGACATCTGTAAAACTGTTGCCAGGACACCTTCAACTGTAAACAAGGTCGGTTTTGACTCTTTCTATTCTGAATTTTTAATCCATGAACTTTTAATGTTAAAACTTCTCTTGACCGAGAAAAGCCATTTAAAATCCTGTGAAGTCACCACAATGTAGCCCAACGGGAACTCGCGGATAAGGCCAGCGTGACAAACACTACTGCGCATATTCAGTGGACGCGTATCACAGAAGTAAACCCGGAAGCTTAGAAACTTTTTTGCCGGATGCGCCACTGAGCAACTCTCATAGGAATGAATGAGGCTCTGCCATTAACGTTGCATCCAGGTCTTATAATATAGCCATGAATCTACTGTATGAGCTTTCTTGATGTCAATCACATTGTGGGATTATTCTGACCAATGAGTCAGAATGTGAGGTGGAGAGTTAAGCCTATGTCATATGTAGGCCACTGTGGGTACAGTAACGATATAACAATTACAGGATAAAGCCCTGGTCACATCAAAAAGTGTAACATTTAAGATCATACGTACAGTACGTGGTGCTAGAAACTTGATGACGTAGGGACTACTCACAGGGCTAGTTGGTTAACTATAGGGCTGGGATGATTCGTCGACGTAATCAATTAGGTGCGATGCGTCGACACAATTTGCGTCACGCGTAGAAATCTTTAAATAACCGGCTGCCTCCAGCAACAGCGCAAGTATGGATTCCTCGCAAGTTCAACAACACATTGAGAAAAATGCTCGCACACAGTCTTCTAAAGTGTGGGAGTATTTTACTCTTAATGCCAACAACAACGTGGTAGTCGGTAGACTTTGTAAAATGCATCCCTGAGTCAGGATAACAGCAGCAAAACACCATAAGTCCTGCTCACCTTTTTGTCCCTTTCCCTCCGAAGTAGAGTTTAGATTCTCTGCCCGAGCCAGAACTTGACCCATGGGCCAGGTCGGGCCCATATGTCCCGTCACTATCCTCGGGCCGGGCCCTTCATCAAGCTGGGCCCTTCATCAAGTTTTTTTAATTGTTACTTTATTATTTATTATAATGCAACTAGCGAATTGGGTGGGGAAAAAGCAATGCCTCTCCAGCTTCTCCCGTAGCTCTGGGTATACGTCCTGCACTGACTTGAGTGTGAGGTAAACCGTGCTAAAATCGTGTCTCCCCCATCTGTAGCACTGTCTTTGATAATTGCGCAACCAGGCCAGATTGTTTCAGATATCTCACAAGTCCTTTATAACATCACGCCTTTTCAACATTGCGTGGAAGTTTGGGACAGTGCCTAAGGAGTGGCAGACCGGGGTGGTGGTTCCTGTATTGGAAATTTTATGTGTAACTAAATGTATGCTTCAGACAGAACAACTATGCAAACCTTTTAATACCGAATACGGTATTGCTTGTGTCTCTGGTGTAGAACGATGAAGAGTACAACTAAGGAAGCTGTGAGAATAACACCATACATAGTATGTCTATGGTGTTTCCCTTTTTGCTAGTTGATAACATGTAGCTCTGTGGGCTAGGACACAGCCCCCCACGTACATGCTCAGACAGGAGAAGGGGACAGAACGCAGCTGCTAGAAGGAATTTTTCTTTATCATTCAATGTCATGGGTTTTATTGCCTGGTTATCTGTGTAAACGTTAAAGCTACGTTTATTCATATTTCAATATGTCAATAATGTCTTCTGCTACAATGTGGATAAGTTTAGCCTCTGCGTGCGTCGGGGTTACTGGCGGACGCCGCTCCTTGCGACTGTGCATTTGCGTGGCACTAAGACACCGCAAATTGTCACCAATGAAAAGGGAACTCCCTGCTGAGTTCAATGATACCTCACACAAGATGCTACGTCATACAGTTTATTAGCTGCGAAAGGGGCGTAGCTTAAGTATTGGAGGCGAGCCAAACCATCACCAATGAAGAAGGAACTCTCTGCTGAGTTCAATGATACCTCACACAAGGGTCTACATCAAACCGGTCATAAGTTATAAAACAATGGGCGTGGCTACAGAATAGGGGGCGGGTCAAACCAGCAACAATAAAGAAGGAACTCTCTGCTGAGTTCAATGATATGTCACACAAGGGTCTACCTTAAACGGTTCAAATGTTATGAAACGGGGCATGGCTAAAGCATAAGGGGCAGGCCAAACCTTGACCAATGAAATAAGTTATAAAACAATGGGCGTGGCTACAGAATAGGGGGCGGGTCAAACCAGCAACAATAAAGAAGGAACTCTCTGTTGAGTTCAATGATACCTCACAAAAGATTCTACCGTAGATGGGTCAGCATTTATGAAAGGGGGCGTGGCTTAAGCATACGGGGCGCGCCAAACCACCAATGAAGAAGGAACTCTCTGCTGAGTTCAATGATACCTCACACAAGGGTCTACATCAAACCGGTCATAAGTTATAAAACAATGGGCGTGGCTACAGAATAGGGGGCGGGTCAAACCAGCAACAATAAAGAAGGAACTCTCTGCTGAGTTCAATGATATGTCACACAAGGGTCTACCTTAAACGGTTCAAATGTTATGAAAGGGGGCATGGCTAAAGCATAAGGGGCAGGCCAAACCTTGACCAATGAAATAAGTTATAAAACAATGGGCGTGGCTACAGAATAGGGGGCGGGTCAAACCAGCAACAATAAAGAAGGAACTCTCTGTTGAGTTCAATGATAGATCACAAAAGACTCTACCGTAGATGGGTCAGCATTTATGGAAGGGGGCGTGGCTTAAGCATACGGGGCGCGCCAAACCACCAATGAAGAAGGAACTCTCTGCTGAGTTCAATGATACCTCACACAAGACTCTACGTCATACAGTTCATTAGCTGTGACGGGGCGTGGCCAAATTATAAGGGTCGGGGCAAAACCTTTACCAATAAAAAAGGAAGTCTCTGCTGAGCTCATTGATACCTCACGTAAGACTCTACCTTAAATGGGTCACCAGTTAGGAAAGGGGGCGTGGCTTAAGCATAGCGGGGAGGGCCAAACCATCACCAATGAATAAGGAACTCTCTGTTGAGTTCAATGATACCTCACACAAGGGCCTACCTTAAATGCTTCAAATGTTATGAAAGCAGGTGTGGCTTGAGTAAGTGGGCATGGTTAAAGTATAGGGGGCGGCTCAGTATCACATGTAGACCACACATTATAAGTTTCATGTAAATCGGATGATGTTTGTCATATAAGGCACATTTCCTGTTGCCAGTGGGGGGCACTATGACCAAAAGTCAATTTTGGCCTGTAGATGTCCTCAGGCCTGGACCCTTGTCAATCGTGAGAAATTTCGGGCAGATACAACAACGTACACTCAAGTTACAACAACTTCTTTGTTCATCGCTAAACACTAAAAATGGCCGCCATGCCACACCCACACTGTTTGAGAAAAAGTTTTTCTTTAATAACTTTTCATCTTTAAGGTTTTGAGATGGTACAGAACAAATTTGAAGTCTATCGGATGAAATCTCTAGGAGGAGTTCGTTAAAGTATAGCACGTATAGTTTTGGGCCTACTTCCTGTTGCCACTAGGGGGCGCTACAACTTTGAGTCAATTTTGTCCGGTAAATGTCCTCAGAGTTAGTCTTATGAATCCTGAAAAGTTTTCTTTTAATACATTTTCATCTTTAATGTCTTAAGATGGCACAGACCGAATTTGAAGTTGATCAGATGAAATCTCTAGGAGGAGTTCGTTAAAGTACGACGTAGAAATGGCCAAAATCGCACTAATTTCGAACTTTCAATTCAAAATGGCGGACTTCCTGTTGGGTTTAGGGTATGGCTCCAATGAGCTTTTTTGTACATCTTGACATGCTACATATGTCTACCAAGTTTCGTTAGTCTATGTTAAACGTACTGCAGGGGCTACATTTTTTTTTTAACTTTGTAGGGGGCACTAGCGAGCCATTTTTGTGCGCCTATTCCCAAATCCCTTAAAATACGTAAATTCTCACCAGGATTGATGCAACCGCCAATTTTGGTGAGTTTTTGAATATGTTAAGCCCCTCAAAAAGGCAATTCATTTGCCGTAATAATAATTCCTTCAGTTTCAATATGGCCTTCGCCGCTGTTGGCGCTCGGGCCCTAATAATAATTCCTTCAGTTCCAATAGGGCCTTCGCCGCTGTCGGCGCTCGGGCCCTAATAAATATTATGGCTGTTGGAATGAATTCCTCAAGTCAAATATAATTTGAACAGTACAAAAATCAATACTATTCGAATGCTGAAATTACTATTTGAATGTGATTTTTTTAATAAATATGTTTGCTAGCGTTAGCTAATCTCCCTCTTCTCACACTGGCCTACCCGCATGTGAAAACGAAATGCTTTTGTCATGTTTGAACAATACGTTAGCGGGAGTGAGAAACACAAGGCATTGTGAGGTCTTCATCATAAAGCACGTAATGTTAGTATAGGGAGAGTGACAGGCTGCGGCTTGAAATCGGAAGAAGGATGGGAAATATTTTTAACATGACTTTAAAATCGACATTCACCAAGACAAAATGTTTAGGTTATCATTAGTTAGCTTGTTCTTGTTTCCTAACTGCGTCGCAAGTTATAGGAGCTTAGGAGCTTCATGGAGACAGCTAAAGATAATGATAGCTGCCCTACATCTGTCAGAGTAGCTTCGACTTCATATGTTACCTTCTAATAGCTGTATTCTCAATAACATGACGATCTGCAAGAAACAGGTTGCTTTTAAATCACAAATAGCAGTGACAGTACCGTTTGGCTTAGTTATCAATGCCGTTAGCATCGTGGCTAACACTTTTGTTACTTAGTTTATGACAAATCGTTTCAGCTGTGCTTTCTAACATGATGTCATTGTGTTAACCGAGTACCGTTAGCCTTTACAACAGAGCCGCTTCAATACACTTGTTAGATAATGTTACATTACAGAGTTATCTGTTGATTTGTGTTTTTTGCTGTGTGCTTGTGGTGAAAAATGATAGTAAACAGAGAGTGGTGTGTCCGAAATGCAATGCGCCGTGATGTAGGTCCCCTTCAAGGCCAGGCTAATGTTGGAAGTCCCTCTAGAATGTGTAACAACAACAACCACATGCTTATAGTGGCATTGACTATTGAGTAGTATAGTACATATTAATAACAGGCTGCATTTGAGCATTCAATATTTGAATATTAAAAAACAATAACAAATGAAATTCAAATGGTATTATAGATGAAGATTGACAGCTCTATTAAATATAAGACACCATTAAATATATTATAAGCCAATAGTTTAGGGCTAAATAACATTTAGCAGACTTATGCAACACTGCATTAATCCACCTCAAAGTATTAAAAGTTAGGATGAAACATTTTGCCTGCTTCCTTTTCTTAAAGTAATAACCTTAAAGATTTTACATTTAAATACATGTCTGTTAAGTCACTAATTATTGCCAAATGAGGTAACACAATGGTGATTGAGCCTATGGCCGAATGATAAAAGCCCTTGCTTTTGCAGTATTATGAGCTGGGTATGTGTGACTACATTTCCAGGAAAAATCACAAGCAGCAGTACACACAGGTTTCCATCACCCACAGTGGTTGGTTCGCAACAGACTTGCTCTTCAACTGCCAACTGACTGAAGTCACATAGGCTACACTGTTTGGATCTCTGGGAAGTGAGATCCAAAAACACACCCGCAAGTACTGCTTATCACCATGCCAAAGAGAACGAAACAGAGATCTTTGAGATTGGAACTTTAATGTGACCTGCTGAAACAGAATGTTGGGACAGGGCATTACACTGAGATTTTGAGAGAAATATATCAGACAAGTTTTGGTATTTCTGTTTGTGTGTATTACAGCATGCAAAATACACCTAAAAGTGAAAAGATTTTTTTGATTTCTCTGAGGGAAATCTGAGAGAAAGATCGAACTCAAGCTTTAAACCCATATAGGTTTTAAAGGAAAATGTTCACTAAACCACAAATACATGTGTAATAACCTGATTCTCACCAGTTATTTTCTCTTATCTTAAATATGTGGGTTATTGATAAGATGCATAAGATGCAACTTTTATTTTGTTTATGCCAATGTGCATTACATTTATTGAAATCAATAATACAAATTATTATTTAACTACTCTGTTCACACAGTTATTTACAGTTAATATTTTTTTATAATCTTTCAAGGCAAAATAAAGCTGAATAATTATTATTTATTTTAGAGATAGTCTCGCTTTGTCAGACCTTCCTCCACAGCGCCGCGGAGGAGGGTCTGGCTAGTCCTCACAGCATTCCGGGATGGGAGAAAAAAGTGCTGTGGTTTATTGGCATTTTTTTTAACCAATCACAATCGTCATGGGGAAAAGCCACAAAATAGCCTCGGGAAGGAACATGTTTTGGTGGAACATGTTTTAGTCGTGCAACAGAAAACTCAGATTGGACAGATAGTCTAGCTAGCTGTCTGGATTTACCCTGCAGAGATCTGAGGAGCAGTTAACCATAGTCCTCATAAATTGACCAGAATTTAAAATTCGAACACAAAAAAACTGCTGCTCATTGCTGCTGTGCTGCTGTGCTGCTGCAGACTAAGACAGATCTGGAACACACAGGGGGTACTGCTGGCCTTTTTTTTTTTTTTTTTTTCATGAGCTCCAACTTTCAGCGCCCCAACAAAACTTAATGCAAGCTTGCTTAAAAAACAAACTAAAACAAAAAGTGCACTCAGGTTAGGGTGACCAGATGTTCCGGACTGAGCGGGACAGTCCCAATTCTGAGTTGCGTGTCCCGAGTCCCGACAAAAGCCCTTTCGCAGCGGCTACGTACGGAGCTTAGCGCCGCCCATGACAATTGTGATTGGTTTAAAGAAATGTCAATAAACAAGAGCATGTTTTTCTCCCATCCCGGAATGCTATGTGGACTAGCCAGACCCTCCTCCGCTCCACAGCGTGTGGATGGTCTGGCAAACCGAGACTAGCCCTGCTCTAATGTGTTTCACCTGTTCCTCAGCCCTCTTGTCCCCTGCCCCTCGTTACTACCCTCATTACCATTGTGTATTTAGTGTGTTTGCTTTCTGTGTCTGTTGGATTCATAGTCATTCATTGTCAGTCCTTTGTTGAGAGATCTCTGCCTGTGCTAGCTGTATTTCTGTGTTCCTGGATATCTCTTCCGGGCTTTTACTGTGTTTGGATTACTCCTCAATTTATGTGGATTGTAAGTTTACTTTAAGTTTCATTAAAACATTCATACAAACTGCTGCTCCCTCCTCGCCTTTCTGCATTTGGGTCCAAGCCGGAACCTATTTGTGACGAATAGGTTTATGTGTGATTTGTTAAATTGTTTTTGCTAAAGAATATTTTGAAAAGATTGCTGTAATATTGCATTTATATTTCTCTTGTCAACTTAGTTTGTTAAAACGTTAATACACTAAAAGGTTAGTACACTCAAGTTAGAAATGTGTGCTCCTTCCACAACATTTAACCAGACCATTAGCCAGTGTCGAGCATCTGTCAACATCATTAGAACTAGTACTAACTGATTAGGTCAACTGTTAAATTAATAGCTGTGAAGAGATGCTGGCCACTGCTCAGAGGTCAGTACTTACTTTATGTAGTAGGGCACGTTGTTTGGGGAGATGCCCTGCTCGAAGGGGCTCTCTACAGATCCTGCTGAGACAGAGAAACAAGGTTCACAACAATTATTCAAACAGCCTGCAGGCTATTAAACATTTCACAGATATTTTACTGCAGGATCAACATCCTTTAGGTCTAACAAAAGCATTTTCATTCAGGAAATATGTATGCAGCAGTTACCAAAACATCACGTGTAATGAAAAGTTTTATTAAAAGTAAAATGCACAATAATGAAAAACAAGAAATATTGCTAATTATCTTACTTATTATGCCCACAAGTGTTGGCACACCAACTATTAAAGCAGACTGCGCTTTCTGGGAATTGTCAACACAGAATGCATCTCTGACCAATTGGATCGCTTGGCTGAAACTACCCGTATATGCACTATTGTGCCCCAAGGGTAAAGTTTGCTGCAGTTAAAACCAATGTCGTGGGACAACTGTTCTCACATCATCATCACTGCTGTTTTTATTATAAACCCATCACTATCTCTTTCTCTCCATTATCAAGCTAGATGGAAAATGTATATATGAACAAATGTTACACTGTGAATAGTGTCTCATCCCCAAAAACTTTGGGGATTAATAATTCAATCTATGTTTTTTCCCTTGGTATCATTCAATTTGTTGCCATCTTTTTCACCATCTTACTGAATATATCATTACTATTTAACCCTATTATTTGTATCTGAAGTGTTAATTTCACTTTTAGTTTCTTGCTTTTTTTTCTTACAAGCCTCCCTGTGGTTCATACATTTTAATCACCGCCATGAGCGTATGCGTGATGTTGTGATCTTTTGTTATCTGTGGTCTTTTAATTACTCTGCAGATGAGCTGTAATTAAACTAAAGAGAATTGATGAGAAAAAGCAGCTAGCAGTTTGATGAGTGGCTCCAGGTGGACATCCATAAATGAAAAAAAAACAAAACATGCTTATAGTCTTACACTTTTAAATATCATTAATCCACAATGTTTAATGTTAATAAGAATTACTTTGTGTCACTTGCCTCTTGAATGCTAAGTCTAGCTCTGCATTTCTACATTACCCCTGTCCTATATTTTTACATGCGGCATATTTGGCTAGAGAGAGTAATAGTTATAACAACACTAAGTAAGAGAAACAGTGATAGCTGTTGCTTGTGGCTGCTTTATATTCTTTTTTGTGTGGCTTTCTTGTCTTTTAAATATGCTGTTGTTGGAGAAATGATATCTCTGCTCCTTTGAAAATAGATGTAGTAAAGGACCATTAAGAAGTGACTCAAACATCTGTTAATTAACTTGACAGTTGGCTGAAAAACAGCAAATAACATCTTAACTGTGACCACCAATAGTCATGAACTACTGTTGCTACACTTTCAAGCTTTTCATTCGAACACAGCGCATAGTTTACAATAATACCGATGACACATATCACTCAAAATTCGTAGTAATCAAAAAAAAAACTAAAACAATATGTCCTCAGTTTTACACAGAGCTAGACAACAACAGACTTCTCATTTCTTGCCATGTTTGTTGGATGACATGTAATGTTGTTTGCTAATGATATGCGCATTAGCCTAAAAGTAATACCAGTTTACCAGTGTAAGTAACAAGCTAGTTAGTTGGGCCCGCTAATGCTTGCGGCTTATGTTAGAAAATACAAATACACTGTTTAATCCATTTCTTCCACTTTGTTTTTATTAGGGCCTGAGCGCCGACAGCGGCGAAGGCCCCATTGAAACTGAAGGAATTATTATTATTACGGCAAATTATTCACCTTTTTGAGGGGCTTAACATACTCAAAAACTCACCAAAATTGGCGGTCGCATCAAACCTGGTGAACATTTTTTTTTTTTTACGTAGACTAACCATATGCCCCGCCCCATATGCTTAAACCACGCCCCCTTTAATAACTAATGACCCGTTTCTTGTACACTGATGTGTGAGGTATCATTGAACTCAACAGAGAGTTCCCATTTTCATTGGTCATGGTTTGGCCCGCCCCCTATGCTTTAGCTACGCCCCCTTTCACAGCCAATTAACTGTATTACGTAGAGCCTTGTGTGATGTATCATCATCAACTCAGCAGGGAGTTCCCTTTTCATTAGGGACGATTTGCAGTGTCTGAGTGCCGTGCAAATGCACGGTCGCAAGGAGCGGCATCCGCCAGTAACCCCGATGTGCGCAGAGGAGCTAGGGCCCGTGCAACGCTGCTTGCAGCTTTAATTTATTTTTGGTTTTGGAAAAGTTGGTGAAAAAAACACAACCCAAACTCTTTCATTCAATGCAAAAATCAATAAGGGACTTAAACCCACATGTGACTGTGATACAGATGAGAGCATCGGTTATATTGGGTTAAACACTGGGTCATATTGAAAACTAACTCAAACTAAAATAAACAAGCTGCATAAACAGATCAATACACCATCATAGACTCAAGTAGCAGCAGATGAGAAGGAATCTTATAGGATTCATATTCTCTTTCCCTCTTCACTTATTCAGTGACCTGTTGACAGTCAAGCGATGTGTCACTGTATCACATCTATTGCCAACAGGTCACTTATTGAGTGCCACTGAGTGATGCTGCCAGGAGGTGGGTGACTAATTTTGTCTAACACATTTTGTCTTATCTCATTCTTACACACACATAACCTGAGTATTTTGTTAACTGTCAACAGTCTGATGTACGCAGGTAGGTGTGTGTGCACATTTGTGTGTGAGTGTACTTTACTCACCATGCAGAAGGCCAAAGTCCCTGTGAGCGTCCGTCAGCTGCTTTAGATGTTCATTGATGGAGATCTGACGGAGAGGAGAAATCAATTTAAATGAAACCATTATATACTTAAGTAAAGAGCAGTAAGTAGACATACAATAATTTGCAGATGGAGGAAGAGGAAGGCGAGGTGGGACAAAGACAAGCATGGAAAAGATAATTGAATTTGTAGTGAAGGAATTAGAGAGGATACAGGCTCCTGTGCGTCTCCTTCAGCTCTGAATGAGCTGTCTATCTAGATGGGGTTGAGGTAATTGTGCCAATCAGCGCGGCTCTGTAGTCACACACAGTGAGGTGGGGCTAAGCCAAGGGAGGTGCACACACTTGTCTCCTGGCTCCCAGAGGCCGGCATTAAAATCCTATCTTTAACCTAAAACGAACAAGAGGTCAAGTAGAAAACAAGATTGTTTTTTGTAGTTTCAGAATACTGGGAAAGTCGTATTTGCACATCTATATTCACACAGGTGTGAAGGAGAATAAGTGATGTCATAATAAAAATAAATGGCTACGGTAAAGATGATTAAGTCTGGGCGACAAACCTCACACAAGAACAAAATATGTTTAACAGATATCTAAAAACAACAAAAGGTAATTCATACAAGTTTGGGGTTTAAGGGGTGCACAAATGGAAACTGCTCTGGATAAAAGCAGTCCTAATAAATGCAGTCCATTCCATTGAATATATATTGGGGTCTATTTCCATCAGCTGTGGTAAATTAATTGGGCTCCTAACAAATGCAAGAAATTACATCCACAAGAATGATGGGCACATATCATTCATGTTGGTGTGAAATAATGATTAAAGTTTCAAGTTCTTCATTAGCATATCCACAACAATTATAGAGAATTGTTGTGGAATTTACAGAGTCATGCATGACTTCATGCATGAAAAAGCATGAATTAGTACATCATGAACTATCAGTAATGTACAAGGATTAATAGTATCTCATGCATGACTTAATGCAGGAACAATACGTTAATTAATGCATCAATTAAGGTATTTGAATCATCATGATTTCTGATTTATTAATTATGTTCAGGTCTTCTACAAAAAACTGACCAGTCATAGCAGTGTACATATATTCTGAAGAATTGGAGTGTTGTAATCATGATTAACTAAACATTACTTCTTAATTGCTTTATCATGTTTCTGGCCCTTCAAATAAAGTGCTGACCTGGTCCAAAATCATATCTTATTAATCAATTTTAAAGATGGACCAGGTCAGCACTTTATTTGATGGGCCACAAACATGATGAAGTAATGAGGAATTAGTGTTTAGTTAATCATGCTTACAACACTACAATTCCGTTTATTTAGCCTGGCACTTCAATTAGAGATTTACCTATGAAGAAGACATGAACATCATTAATAAATCAGGAATCATGATGACTGAAATACCTTAATTGATGCATTAATCAACATATTGTTCCTGCATTAAGTCAAGCATAAGATGCTATTAATCCTTGTACATTACTGGTAGTTCATTAAGTACTACATGAGTGAATTCATGCTTTTTCATGCATATCTACTGTATATTAGGGCTGTCAATAAATTAAAATATGTAATCACAATTTAAAAAGTACGCCTAAAAAGTACTGTATGCTGAAAAATATGCTGAAAAATATGGCTAATTCAAGCCCATCAAGCAACAACAGATGGGCATATTTACCTGAATGTAACATGACTTGGTAATACTATCAAAATGTAGTGTCCCACTTTACACTTGTAAAGGTTAACTAAATATCCAGGTTTTTAAAGCAGCTCAACACTAAACAATGGAGCTCATGCTTTACAGCAACAGACACATTGGACAAGTACATTTGTCAGCTAAATGTAACAATGTAATGTAACAAAGTAATTCTGTTTAACCTCCCGTGGGAAAATAAAGGCTCATAAATACATCCCCTTCTACTAAAAAAAACAATAAAGTCAGGGATGTCTTGGTGGAGGCTACTGTATGTGCGACACAAGGCATATGCTAGAAAAAGGAGTTGTCTGGCCTGCAATCATAGATAGATAGATAGATAAGACTTTATTGTCCACCTTGGTGGAAATTTGTGTTTGGCTTCTCCAAAATATTAAAACACAACCATGACATTGGATGTTATTAAACATTTAGCATACAGCACACTAATACTACAAACCATTAAACATAAAACAACAATTGTGCAACGGGCAGAAACAACAGCAGGTGGAGAGGAGGTAGGATACAGCCTACAACAGAACATATTTAAAAGTACCTTGTCTTTTATAGTGCAGTCATTTTTCATTCAGTGCCTCTACGGCATGGGGAACGAAGGACAAAGCAACTCAAACTCAGAGTTTAGTGGGTATGAGGCATCCACAGATATCTGCCTTCCTGAGTACCTCACAATCATGTGGCATGCACTATCAGTGGTCAGTGTGCTGACTTAATGTTCAATGTCCCACTGTCTGGCTACTTGCAGAAAGTGCTTGGCACACACGTTGGTGAAATTTCTATCCTCTTCTTCATAACAGTCAAAGCATGCAACCGAAGTTCTCACCGTGGGTCAAAATAATGTGCTGTGACCCCAAAGTAACTGTGATTACTGAGAGATATTTCCAGTGAGTGCAGCAGTGGATAGTAGCTAGATCGGCTCCGCTATAAATTATATATATATATATATATATATATATATATATATATATATATATATATATATATATATATATATATATATATATATATATAAGCTAGCAAGATTTGAAAGTAGCATCTGCTCGGGGCTCTCTCTAACCCCTCTCCCTGCCCTTTTGGGCTGCAACCCACACACAGACTTGCACAATTTTACTTAGTACAGACATGACTACGGCAGCGGGTGTCTTTACAGGATTACAGCAGCTACAGCTGACTGATCTATTTCACTTCTTTTTTAGAACCCATAAGTTATTTATTTCTGTCAGGCTGTACCAAAGACAATTTCAAACAATATATAAATCATTTTTTATATTGCTATTATTTACCAACTCTGCATTTAATACTTAAATGGACATACAAAAACTCACACAACGTTAGAGGATGTCATAGGCCAGAATGGCCCAAATGACTTCTGAACCAAACCTATGTTGATTATTTATTAGGCAAATATATCTCTATCACCATTTATCACACAATTTCTGCATAAACTATGCAATTTATTTTTAATCTTCTGCTTTCATTAAGCCTTTGTAATCTGATGTATAATTCACATAAAAAGCGGCTGATGCAGGCATGATTTCAGTCCAGTACTAACACTTGACAGCTAGAAGTATCCTGACCATCCTTGGAGAAGCCAATGTATGTCTATAATCACTAATGCTTCCTGACACAATGTTCAATGATCCAATGTTCCCAGGCAACACATGCAGCTCTGGCCAGCATGCAAAGCTTTGGTAAACACTGATTAGCAACATATTTCTGTTCCAGGAAGTACAAAAGTGAATCAGTGGAAGCTTAAAGGCGTCTCAACTTTCTTTGATAGAAGACTTGAGGCTGAGGGACTGAGATGGGTTATTTCCCAGTCTGAGTTGACAGATTGGCTGACTAACCATCGAGCCTCTTATCCACAACCCAAATAAAGAAGGCCACTGATGAGACATTGTCAGGGGAGTGTACGTGTGTGTGTGTGATTCATGGCATGAGATGAACAACAGATGAAGATAAAGACATGACAGTGATGATCAGTCCTTTTTTGGGGTGGAGGGGGGTGGAGGGGGGCTTTGATGTGACATAAAACCAAATAATTAAATTACCTTTAAATCCACCTCACCCAATCCATTTCTGCCTGAGTTGCCTTTTCCTGTATCCACGGTAACCTGAGAACAGGATTGTTGAGGACGAATGTGTCAAAATTGTCCCCAAGCCAACCAATCAGCTTCAACCTTTTAAGCACAACAGAATACTGTGAACCAACTAAATTTTTCTTAATGTACACATACATACACACACACACAAACACACACACACACATACACATTTCTATACCCTGCCATTAAAAGGGATGGCAAAATCCCTGGGCAAACATCCTGGTCACAATGAACCACGTGCACCCAGACAATTTCAGTTAACAATTTAAATCCCTGCCGCCAAGATGCAACTCCATTGGTCACAGATCATGGAAAGTGAAACTTAAATCTTTTACTGGGGCGACTGGATTTATTCACCCACTTTATTGAAAGCTTCTTTTTTCACATTTTATTTACAGCATTATATGTTGATTTTTATATCATAATATGTTGTATATTATCTCTTTGGGAGAAAACAGGTAGTTATATGTAAAATCCGACATTGAGCACCCCCTAGTCTCATTCTCGTTTTGGCTAGTCAACACAGCATTCCGGGATGGGAGAAAAACGGGCTCTTGTTTATTGGCATTTCTTTAAACCAATCACAATCGTCATGGGCGGCGCTAAGCTCCGCACATAGCCGCTGCAAAATAGCCTCAGGAAGGAACTTGTTTTAGTGGAACATTCAAAAGTTTTTTTAGTTGTGCGAGAGAAAACTCAGATTGGACAGATAGTCTAGCTATCTGTCTCAATTTACCATGCCGAGATCTGAGGAGCAGTTAACCATAGTCCTCATAAATCCACCGGAGTTTAACAGTTGAACACAAACAAAGCAGAAGGAAACCGCAACGAAAAGACTATAAAATATCAACAAAACGTATGCTGTTGTTTTTTCAAAGCCCCACTGTCATTTCAAACCAATCACATCATTCATCCTGCCCTGGCTGGTAGTGACCCAGGTTGTGCGCAATTCTCATTTAAATCCATCCTTGTCCTACCCTGATCCAACCCACTTGGCGACCTGGGTAGATCGAGGAGGGTTAACCCATTCAAACACACAGTCAACCTGGGTTTAACCCTGATTGAGCCACTGGTGTGAAAGGGGTATAACTGTAAGTTAGCAAGCTTATTAGCTCGGTTGCTAACCTGACAATTCAGAAGTTCACAATATATCCTTTTTCTTTGGCAAGGACATTTTACACATACAAGGAATGTATCCTCTGCATTTAACCTATGGAGCCAATTAGGAGCAGTGGGTAGCCATAGTCCAGGGACCATCTCCAGTTGGAACGCCAGTACCTACGTCATGGGCAATGGCAGGATTCCTAGCATGCCTTTATGGTGGGAGTAGTCTCGCATTGCCAGACCAATCTCCACAGCGCTGTGGATTAAGGTCTTTCTCCTCCACACATACATTCCAGGATAGAAGACACAAAAAGCTCTGGGTGTTGCGGCATCCGACGCAATTTTGCCCGGAGCCGCTATGTCAGGAGTAAGGATTGTCTCGGACACGCAGCAGCTGACTTGTAAACAACTCAAATGTTTATTATGTTCGCAGTTCCTTCTGTTACATATCATAGTCATGACCACGGTCAAAAAACTGTGTCCCTTTTACTCCCGTCAACTCATTCCAAATCACTTGCACACTACCACCTGTATAGGTGATCAGCCAAAATAGACGAAGCTGAGACAACATATGCTTACTCTAATCACAACACACTCATGACAGACAGAACAGGCAATATCATAATAAACCATAGTTAATTATACAAAATATGAAATAACATAAAATAACAAATGGCTCCAACATCCCGGCCCCTAATGTCTGCAGTATAAGGCAATTACAATAATAAGCACGGAGCCATCATCAAATAGAGTTCATTTCTCTTAATGTTTATAGTCCAAATATAGTCCATATTATATGGGCAAGAAAATGCCATAGACCAATATCCATAAAAGGAAAAATGTAGACCAAAAAAATGATATAGTCCAACTCAGAACTCTTAAAGAAAAAAAACAAACTTAAAAATGTAAAAAGTAGATCCCAAAAATTAGGTTCCTTGAAAGGGAAGAGAAAGATCAGAGTTATGGTCAGCGTTGTGGTCAGTCAGAGTCAAGTCTCCACAAGAAGGCATAGTTTAGTGATGGGTCTCTCCAGGATATTGCTCCTGGTTCGTATCCTGACCCGTCTAACATGGCCTCTGCTGTCTGGGATTGTCTCAGTTATTCTTCCCATCAACCATGAATTGCGTGGTGAAGTCTCATCTACAATCAACACTATATCATCTGCTTTTAGATTCTTTCTCACCACGTTCCACTTTTGCCTTTCCTGCATCAGGGGAAGATATTCTTTAACCCAGCGCTTCCAGAACAGGTCAGCGAGGTACTGCACCTGTCTCCAACTTCGTCTGGAATAGCAGTCTTCTTTCTTAAACACACCTGGTGGCAGCAGGGGTTGTCGTTTCAGCAGGAGCAGATGGTTAGTTGTGAGAGCCTCTGGATCACTAGGATCATCTGAAACTACAGTGATGGGCCTATCGTTCAGGATAGTCTCTACTTCGCAGAGGATAGTTTGAAGGCTCTCACCATCCAGGACCTGCTGCCTAACAATGGAGTAGAGGACCTTCTTGATGGTTCGGCTGAGTCTTTCCCATTTCTTTGACCTGCCCTCTTCTGCACATGAATCCTCGTAGAGCAGAGATGCAGGAATTGGTGTCCAGAGAAAAGGCCAGCTTTAGATGGACTGCCCTGCTGACAAGACAGGTGAATAAGACTCCGTACCTTTTCACCACAGTCCGACCCTTCCTTGCTTCAATTGGGCCGAAGTAGTCAACTCCCACGTAGGTGAAGGGAGGGTGATCTGGGGTTATGCGATTTAAAGGCAGGTCTGACATCTTCTGCACACTAGGTTCAGCATGCCAGCGTCTACAGAATACGCAGTCCTTTATTATTTTTCTGGTGGCAGAATGTGCTCTCATAACCTACCATGGCCCACTGAAATGTGTATGTGTTCGAGGAGCAGTCTGGTTAGATGGCTGGCTTTCGGTAGAATGGTAGGATGTTTGAATTCTTCAGGCATTGCCAACCTGTTCAGCCTTCCGCCTACTCTCAGTATTCCATCAGAAAGAAAAGGGTTGAGTTTGTAAAGTCTGCTGGTCTTCTTGACAGCAGTCTTTCCAGTTTCCTGTGCTGAAATCTCCTCTGAGAAATGTTGCCTTTGAATGTATCGTAAGAGCGCCTCTTCAGCACGTGTGAGGTCTTCAACTGATGGATGTTCATGGATCTGCACCTTAGGTGTTATCCTGGATTCATCAGTCTGTCGGTGAGCCATTGTGGTTTCCTTCTTCCTCCTACTCAAGTGCATAAGCAGGTCTTTGAATTGTAGAAGTCTTGTGGTAGCTCTTTTAAGGTGATCCCATGAAAAGAAGGGTTGTATGAGTTTGATGACTGGATCGTGTGCCTCTGCTGCTCCTGTGCCAAAGACTTCAACAGTCTTCTTGATCTCTGGGTCATCGTCGGAAAGAGTGGTGGAAATCTCTGGATGCTTAGGCCAATTCTCCTCTGGATGTTTCAGAAAGGATGGCCCATTCAACCATCGTTTGGATTTCAGGAATGCTTTGGCTGTTAAGCCCCTGGAGGCATCGTCTGCAGGGTTGAGGGAGCTGTTTACATATCGCCATTGAGACTTTTCTGACAGATCTCTGATGGTGGATACTCTATTAGCCACGTATGTTTGTAAGCGGCAGGTGTCATTGCAGATGTACTTATTTCGACGGTACTGTCAGTCCAGTAGACCAGTGACTGAAGTGTGTATTCAAGCTCCTTCTCTAGCATTCTGTTAATTTGCACAGCCAGTACTGCAGTTGCCAGTTCCAGCCTGGGGATGGTGACTGGTTTCAGCGATGCAACCCTTCCTTTGCCCATCACAAAGGCAATGTGAATGAGGCCTCCGGTATTAGAGAGCCTCAGGTAGCTTGCAGTGCCATAGCCCACCTCGCTGGCATCGCAGAAATGGTGCAGCTGGGCCTTATGAAGTAATGCAACCGCATTTCATAGTGACCATCCTTTTTAATGGCTGACTCATCAGCTATTTTCAAGAATTGCTTGTCCTCAAAAGACAGCTCAGCTTGTTTTTTACAGGCCTTTTCTGAGAAGTCTTCATTATACTGCTTAATGAGGAGTTCCTTTAGACAAGCCACAGAGATTCTGTTGCAAGAGATGCACGGTCGAACACGTTCATCGGTAGGTGAACCACCACTCAACGGACCATTGATGATCCATCCTAAAAGGGTCTTGACGGCATAAGACCCCTCTCCTTGGCTGTGTATGATTTCCCAAGGTTCTAGCGCCCGTGGGGCATTGGCTCCAATGAGCAGACCGATGTCTGCACTAATGGTGGTAAGTTGAACGTCCTTCAGGTATTGCCACATTCGTATGTCCTCTTCTGTAGCAATGTTTTCATGGCTCACAGGTATGTTGGTTTGCGTGAAGACTGCAGGTAGTTCAATGAATGCTGTCCCTTTAAGGCTGCTCACCTCTAATCCACTCACTGTGTGTATGCACGACTTGCTCTTGTCCCATAGTTTTAAGTAGGATTCCTGTTCTTCTACCCTCTACGTGCAGTTCCTCCATCAGCTTTTCTGTGCAAAAGGATGCAGAACTTCCTGGGTCCAGAAAAAGGTTTAGTGTAAGCCACTCAGTGTGTTCTCAGTGTGGTTTGCTGATTGAATTGATGTTTCATCGCCTTGCTCTGCATGAGCTACTACTGGGGCTATTGTGGTGGCAAAGCTTTTCTTTCTCACAGGCCGTTTTTGCTCAGTAGCTCTAGCCATTTTAGTAGTTGACTCTTGGATAGAACCGAACACTGGGTCTAACAGCATCCTAGCCTGCTTCTCAGTGAATTCCACAACGTGCTGGAATCTTGCTCTTCTTTGTGTACTTTCCTGTATCTCACATGCTTTAGCTCTCCATCGCTCCCGTAGCTTGTATGGCAATTTTGACAAAATCAACTTTAAATTGGAAGGGGTGTCGAGCTCGGTCATATCTGGTAGATCTCTTGCTACTGTTCAAAGGCTTGGATGAATGGGCGGTAGCTTAAGATGTCACCATTGAAAATGGGTATTTATCTAGGAGGAAGAGAAGCTTGTCTTTGCAGTATGACTAAATCTGCAAGGTCATTTTGTGTGTTGGGCAGATTTTGTTGAACAGGTTGGGGATCATATGGGGGGAAGTGGCTGTTTATTGTGGGCCGACCCACATTAATTGTTGCTGACGTCTGTGCATGAAGTGTTGGTTGAGTATTAAGCGTGTACATTCTTGGTTTTGGATGTGTCGGTTCCTCCACCATCATTCTCTGGAGGTGTTTTAGGAACTGCTCCAAGCTGTGTGAAATGAACAGGAGATGGCTCTGACACAGACATTGCATTTTCTACATATTCCTTAAGGTATTCATTCATCCCATCTCCTTTTGATTGTGTAACAAAGTCTCCAGTGGATTGCAGTTGGGCGCTGGGATCATAGCTCTCCAATACATGTAATTTTGCATCAGCTGCAGCAATATTAGTTTGAAGCTCGATCATTTCCATTTTGCTCTGGATTTATGCCTTTTCGAGCTCAAGTGTGTGCTTTTGTTGTAAACCTGCTGCTTTAGCTGCAGCTTGTGCACGTAGGGAAGACACATCTTCAGGAGCAATCTCTACAATGTCCTTTTGTGGTTTTAATGTATATTTTGTCCAGTCCTCTACACGTTTTATGTACTCCTCAAATACAGTCATTTTAGGTTCATACCATTCAGCATGATCCTTATCGGACATTAAAGCTTGCGCGTCAGTAAATTTATCCATTGCAATTTTTAATGCGGCAAGACTCTCAGTTATCATTTCAACACTTGAAATAAAACAGCATCAAACAAACCCTTTGTTTCATTCATCTTTCTTGTACACACACCCAGCTTTCCACCGCGTGTCGCGGTTAAAGCTTTTAGGTTTACTTCATCCATTATTTCAGAGATTTATTGTTAAGCTTACACACATCTCTGTCTCAGTCTCAGTCTTTATTTGCGGTTATTTCTGCGATCTATTTTTAACACTAGAAGTCCTTTAGATGTAAACAATGTTCATGATCTCCTTCGTAATGTTTGCTTGTGTTGATTTAAATGAGGAAGTTTGTAATTTCCAAGATCGTCAGGGAATAAACTTTTACTCACGGACCGCAGTGCTGTAGGATGTGTAAATCCTTCCAATGCTTTATCCTTGTTTGGCATTTCAAAGCTGTAAATCCTGCGTCAGTGAAAAGGTTCCAACATCCAGAGTTTAATCCATGGGAGTTTTTTGACTTAATGTTGCGGCATCCGACGCAATTTTGCCCGGAGCCGCTATGTCATGAGTAAGGATTGTCTCGGACACGAAGCAGCTGACTTGTAAACAACTCAAATGTTTATTATTTTCGCAGTTCCTTCTGTTACAGTGAGGAAAATAAGTATTTGAACACCCTGCTATTTTGCAGGTTCTCCCACTTGGAAATCATGGAGGGGTCTGAAATTGTCATCGTAGGTGCATGTCCACTGTGAGAGACATAATCTAAAAACAAAAATCCAGAAATCACAATGTATGATTTTTTAACTATTTATTTGTATGATACAGCTGCAAATAAGTATTTGAACACCTGAGAAAATCAATGTTAATATTTGGTACAGTAGCCTTTGTTTGCAATTACAGAGGTCAAACGTTTCCTGTAGTTCTTCACCAGGTTTGCACACACTGCAGGAGGGAGTTTGGCCCACTCCTCCACACAGATCTTCTCTAGATCAGTCAGGTTTCTGGGCTGTCGCTGAGAAACACAGAGTTTGAGCTCCCTCCAAAGATTCTCTATTGGGTTTAGGTCTGGAGACTGGCTAGGCCACGCCAGAACCTTGATATGCTTCTTACAGAGCCACTCCTTGGTTATCCTGGCTGTGTGCTTCGGGTCATTGTCATGTTGGAAGACCCAGCCTCGACCCATCTTCAATGCTCTAACTGAGGGAAGGAGGTTGTTCCCCAAAATCTCGCAATACATGGCCCCGGTCATCCTCTCCTTAATACAGTGCAGTCGCCCTGTCCCATGTGCAGAAAAACACCCCCAAAGCATGATGCTACCACCCCCATGCTTCACAGTAGGGATGGTGTTCTTGGGATGGTACTCATCATTCTTCTTCCTCCAAACACGGTTAGTGGAATTATGACCAAAACGTTCTATTTTGGTCTCATCTGACCACATGACTTTCTCCCATGATTCCTCTGGATCATCCAAATGGTCATTGGCAAACTTAAGACAGGCCTTGACATGTGCTGGTTTAAGCAGGGGAACCTTCCGTGCCATGCATGATTTCAAACCATGACGTCTTAGTGTATTACCAACAGTAACCTTGGAAACGGTGGTCCCAGCTCTTTTCAGGTCATTGACCAGCTCCTCCCGTGTAGTCCTGGGCTGATTTCTCACCTTTCTTAGGATCATTGAGACCCCACGAGGTGAGATCTTGCATGGAGCCCCAGTCCGAGGGAGATTGACAGTCATATTTAGCTTCTTCCATTTTCTAATGATTGCTCCAACAGTGGACCTTTTTTCACCAAGCTGCTTGGCAATTTCCCTGTAGCCCTTTCCAGCCTTATGGAGGTGTACAATTTTGTCTCTAGTGTCTTTGGACAGCTCTTTGGTCTTGGCCATGTTAGTAGTTGGATTCTTACTGATTGTATGGGGTGGACATGTGTCTTTATGCAGCTAACGACCTCAAACAAGTGCATCTAATTTAGGATAATAAATGGAGTGGAGGTGGACATTTTAAAGGCAGACTAACAGGTCTTTGAGGGTCAGAATTCTAGCTGATAGACAGGTGTTCAAAAACGTATTTGCAGCTGTATCATACAAATAAATAGTTAAAAAATCATACATTGTGATTTCTGGATTTTTGTTTTTAGATGATGTCTCTCACAGTGGACATGCACCTACGATGACAATTTCAGACCCCTCCATGATTTCCAAGTGGGAGAACTTGCAAAATAGCAGGGTGTTCAAATACTTATTTTCCTCACTGTATATATCATAGTCACGACCACGGTCAAAAAACGGTGTCCCTTCTACTCCCGCCACCTCATTCCAAATCACTTGCACACTACCACCTGTATAGGTGATCAGTCAAAATAGGCAGAGCTGAGACAACATATGCTTACACTAATCACAAAACACTCATGACAGACAGAACAGGCAATACCATAATAAACCATAGTTAATTATACTAACAAAATATGAAATAACATAAAATAACAAATGGCTCCAACACTGGGTTTTTTGCATTTCTCTAAACCAATCACAATCGTCTAGGCGGAGCTAAGATCCACATTTTCTTCAAAACTTGCCATTTTCACCATGTAGCTTGCTAGGTTGAAGTTTGTTGTTGTTTCCTGAAGAGAACGGAGTTAGATAACGGCAACACACATCGCCGGAATATCCGGCGGCGCTGGCGATTATCCGGGAAGTGAACTGTCGTTGATCCAGACTATGGTGGGAGAAAACCGGAGAACCCAGAGGAAACCCAAGCAAACATGGGGAGAACATGCAAACTCCATACAGAAAGACCCCGCCCGGACCACAGTTTATTCAAAAACCATTAACTCCTGTCTCATAACCGTCTAAAAGCCAATACTCTTTTGTGGAGCGGTTTATACTCTGACAGAGGAGGTTAACTAAAAATAAATTGTGGAACACAGCTAATGAAGCTTATTGCAAGTTCAGGAATACTTCTATGCTTCTCATTCATTCATTCTCTCTCTCTGTCTCTCAGATGACTATGGGCGTTCACTCATTCAGTTAAACCAACCAGGTTTTTACCACGTTCTTCGTAAGCCCAATTATTTGATTGTCAAACTTTTAAACCATTCTTCTGCTGCTGCCAGTTGTCATTTCAGTGCAAAATCGATGTGCCCTTCCGCTACCCCATTCACCTTCAGTTCACATCACATCTAGCATCCAGGGTTCCTTCAATCATCAGAAACCCCGCTCCACATCACATCCATTTACAGTAGATATTCAGGCATTTCCCTTTATCCCTTTACCACCACCAGTGTCTGGCTCTATCAGGGGGATACCCATTAAAATGGGATGACACTGCGGTGGGGTCTTGATTTTTTCATTTCTAATTTTATTGTGCACCATGTCAATAAATGTATTTTACTTTTAAATTAAGTCTCACCTGATTGACATAAGATATGATAGATTCCCCCATTTTGGACTCAAAAGGTAAGCACTGTCAAATTAATTGATCAACAGCACAAATTCACCAGTCAAGGTTCATCAAAGTTGAACTTGACGCAAAAAAAAATGTTTTTACTTTGTCCCTGCTTGCGAATCCATGGAGTTACTGCAATTAGAATCATTGGTCGTGACAAATAATCTGTGAACTGAAAATATGTATAATACAGAAAAGAGTAGTTTTAGCCTACTATTTGCATTTGATTACATTTTTTTTTATAGTATAATACACCCCTCTCCCACTATCTGTCTACATCAACTACATGTTCTCACCTTCACTACAAGACAGAGGTGTGTGGGTGTTTGTGTTTGTTTGTGTGTGGGTGTTTGTGTTTGTGTGTGTGTGTGTGTGTGTGTGTGTGTGTGTGTGTGTGTGTGTGTGTGCAAGCATCTGGTCAGAGAGACTGGCCGTCTGGTCTCTCGTCACTGTGGTGTCACCACTGCACCCATCTCGGCCCAGCACGCTACTGCATTAGTTGGTCTCTCTGGCAGCTGATTGGCTCTATCTGTCACCCCCTGTAATAATCACTGTCTAATTTCCAGCATGGCTGCCACTGGGTTTATTGAGACTGATGGTGGCACACTTTATGCTGCCTCTGATCACCAACTCATGGTGTGTGTGTCTGTGTTGTGTGTGTGTGTTTTGTCTTTATTACAGCTTTCCCACAAAGTAACACATATGCTAACAGGTACACTCACAATTTTTTTTATGTGTAAGCTTACCTGGTCGGGGTATCACTGGATAATCCGTAATTAATTTGTATTTAAAAAAAAACGTCAGTGAATATTGCAACGCGTGAGCTGCAAGGGCTGTAGAAAATTGTAATTGCAAATTTTCCAATTCATTGAATTAAAGGCCAAAAACGTGTCTACGTTGATTTTAGCGCCCCCTAATGGCCGATCTTCGCCACATACAGCACAGAGCATCAGAGTGAGATGTCAAAAAATAATCTCAAGTTTTGCGTTGATAGTATTTACTTTGGCCGAGATATGCCAAAGTTTGTGTTTGTTCGCTAGCTACAAAATTCTATTTGTTTGTGTTTGTAATTTGCGCATATTTTAACGTATCAAAATTCTTTTGATAACGTTTGGTAGGTCCTTTTGGAGATGTGATGTGCAAAGTTTGGTGCAAATTCTTCGTGGAAATGTGCGTGGCCTACGCCATGTGATTCAGCGTCATTCAAGGAACAAGTGGAAGTAAGGTTTTAAATGTGCGATTTGTTATGTCAGCTCCATCTTGTGATGCTTTGTGTCAAGTTTATTCAATAGCCTAGAAATTAAGGTTAACGATAAATCACAATTTTACTGTGATAAAAGTCTAGACGGAAATGGCCGTGGCCTATATCACCAGATTAAGCTCCATTCAGGGAACGTGTGGATACAAGGTTTTTAAATGTGCAATGTACGGTATGGGAGCTATAGGGCAAAACACGTTTTTCTAATATAGCACCAACTAGTGGCGGAAGTATGTCAATTTTTATGTCCAAGGTCCTTGCAGGGTTCTGGACCAGTCCTGAAAATTGCACTGCCCCACCATGCAAGGTTTAGACTGTAGCAACACTTCTACCAACGGAAAAATGAAACGCGATTACCACAGGGTTCCCTGCACCCCTGGTACTGGGAGCTGCGTTGCCTTGCATACGCAAGCTCCCAGCCCCATTGGGCTTGGACCCCTAATAACAGATATAGTTTTTTTTTTTTCAGTGATCTCAACAACACAACTGATTTGTGAGTGAATCCTGCACATCTTTCGCGATGGCAAAATCTGGCTCCAGACAAACATAAAACAATAGCATCGGGTTTGTCTTTTCACTGTCATTAAATAAAGTGGAGATAATGCTGTGACAGCTGACTTAAACACCAAATCTAACTGAAGAGACTTGACAGATCCAAAAAGTTGTACAATATATGTGCAGACTGCAGATATCTAGTGTTTACACACCTGAAAAAGTGTGTGTGTGTGTACCTGGAGCAGCCTCCAGCGCGTGTTGAGATCTTCAATGCGTTCCAGGTTGCTAGGCGACAGCTGGATGTCGGGTGGACCAAAAGTGGACGCCAACTGGTTCATGTGTATTACGTCATCCTTAATTGGAGCAATCTCTTCCTGGAACTCCTGCAACACACACACACACACACACACACTCACACGCATAAGCGCTCGACCACACGCATACACAATAAATTCTCAGGTCATTTGTATTATGCTGCATTGTTTACAGTGGTAAGATGACAGATGGGAAACACAGACAGGTTGTAAGTAGCCCTTGGTTCAGTTGTTTCTCACCTCAACTACTGCAACAGATGCATCCATCATGTAAACCCCATGTTCTGCTTGTTTAATGCTTGTTGATGTATAGAAAACACTAACAGGCTTTAGTAGAATAAATGCAACATTGCTACCATTGTAGCATTACTGGTTGATAGATGCAAGCTGGGCTAACTGTTCTATATGTCTTCCAGTTCAGCTATGATGTATGCCCATTAAGGAAAAGATGTGACTGTTAGATCTGGCTTTCAAGTGCTGCGGAACCAATCAATTATTATCAATTTTTTTTTTGGACCTTGGTTCATTTACTACAATTAGGAATGTCATTGAGAAGACTAGCATACTCTTTGTTCCTCCACCAGGTTCCAGATCCTGTACCCAACGGTACCTTGTTTCAGTGGCCTACTTTCTCTCTACTGACAAAAAATGTTTTTTTCAGTTTATAACATTTTACACATTATATTATATTGCAGGGAGGGTTGTCTGCTTGGAGTTTTGAATAGTGTAACCACACTTGCGACCACTTTCTCAGCAAGTTAGCTAAACTTCAAGCATGCATTAAAGATATAAAATCATGGATGACCTACAATTTTCTGATGTTAAACTCAGACAAAACTGAAGTTATTGTGCTGGGCCCTAAACACCTCCAAACCTCATTATCTAAAGATATAGCTACTCTGGATGGCATTGCCCTGGCCTCCAGTACAACTGTCAGAAAGTTATTTTTTAACAGGATATATCCTTTAATACCCACTTAAAACAAACCTCAAGAACAGCCTCTTTTCACCTTCATAACATTGCCAAAATTAGGCACATCCTGTCTCAAAACGATGCTGAAAAACTAGTCCATGCATTTGTTACTTCCAGGCTGGACTATTGTAATTCCTTACTATCAGGTTGCTCAAATAAGTCCCTTAAGACTCTCCAGCTGATCCAGAATGCTGCAGCGCGTGTTCTGACAAGAACTAAAAAAAGAGATATTTCTCCTGTATTAGCTTCTCCGCATTGGCTTCCTGTAAAATCGAGGATTGAATTTAAAATCCTTCTCCTGACCTACAAAGCTCTAAATGGTCAAGCACCATTAAATCTTGAAGAGCTCATAAGTACCTTATTGTCCCACTAGAGCACTGTGCTCCCAGAATGCAGAGTTACTCGTGGTTCCTAGAGTCTCTAAAAGTAGAATGGGAGCCAGAGCCTTCAGCCATCAGGCTCCTCTACTGTGGAACCAATTCCCAGTCTGGGTTCGGGAGGCAGACACGATCACCACATTTAAGAGTAAACTTAAAACTCTCCTCTTTGATAAAGCTTATAGGGAGTGAGGAGTTCGCCTAGACCGGCGGGGAAGGGTGTATAGATACCGACCACTTCTCTTCTATGCTTCTCTTCATAGTCGTCAGATTCATCTACCAACCCTTATAGAACTGGCTCAGGTTTGCCTTGCACCAGCTCTTAATTATGCTGTTATAGTTTTAGTCTACCAGGGGACTTAGCTCTGGTTAGCTTATTCCCCGGAGTCCTTATGTTTTTTTGCCCAGCAGATTTCCTTGAATTAGGGTGGCACCTAAATCATGGTTACAGCTGTCGCCGTGGTCCTGCTCCACACCCTGCTATGCCCTGCAGTGCCCTGCTATGCCCTGTAACGCCCTGTAGTGCCCTGCTACGCAATAAACTACTACAGCTACTATTTCTAGTCATAGTTCCATTATCTTTATTGTGACTATTATTGCCACTTTTCATCACCACCCCAACCGGCACCGTCAGACACCGCCTACCAAGAGCCTGCGTCTGTCCGAGGTTTCTCCCTAAAAGGAAGTTTTCCTCACCACCCGCGGTTTCTCCCTAAGAGTAAATTATAGATTATATCTGTAAATTGTCTTGAGATAACTCTTGTTATGATTTGATACTATAAATAAAACTGAATTGCCCTGACTCACTGTGACTTGAACAAGCAGATGTGACGTACAGTAGCCTCGCTCTGTCTCAACCACTCTGCTGTATTTTACACTATGAATGTAAACAATTTATTGATCAATAGAAAATGTATTAAAAATACAAACCATTACACTTTATAAGGTATTGAATTTATAACATGTGGTAGGGCTTGGTCTGGATTGTCTTGGCGTCATTTATGTATGTCTGGCCGTCTGTCATTCAAATATCTTGAGAACTATTCATCCAGGTGTATTGCTGGGTACCCAACGGCGTGCCATGTCAAAGTTTGGAATCGCAACACGTTCAATATTAATAATAAACTTTGAATAACAGCGGGGGCTTCAGGGCTCTGTGGGCGGACTGATTCTTCAACCTGGCTGTCTTCTGCGGTTTTAACTTTGCTGCATGGGAGCAGGCAGTCAAAAGATTAATAAACTAGTAGAGTCAACGAATTAAGTTGAAAAGAAGATTAAAGCAGCTCATGAACCACTTGTAGGCTGCTCAGTCCCACTCAGCTGGTGTGTTTAAAATAGATTCACCATATTTTCTGTATCTGTCCAAACATCTCCAGTAATACCTATGTTGGAACCAAACAATGTGCTTAAACTGATCTTGAGCAGAGAGCCTATGACCCCAAGACAAACGGGGCACAGGAGGCTGCCACATGGCTTTGTCAGACAAAGGGACAGGCCCTCAGTCAAACCAGAAACCTACAAACTTCACACTTCGATGTGAAAAGTTTACAAAAGGACAAAGGCTCAGTTTTCACTGGCGCTTCATTGGCTGAGGTGCCCTGAACGCAAACGTAAAGTTATTAATACCCATATTCATAACTTTATTAATATTAATAAAACACCTTTGATAATTTGCCAATAACTGAATCTGTACCCTACCGATCCCCAACACCTATATCCAGTTATTCAATTAAATTTTATTTATAATGTCAAATAACAGAAGTTATCTCAGGACACAGATATAGTATGTCAAGGCCACACACTATAATTTACAGAGACCCAACAATTCTCCCCAAGAGCAAGCATTTGGTGCGACAGCGGCAAGGAAAGCTTCCTTTTAACAGGCAGAAAACTCAGGCAGAACCTGGCTCTTGGTGGGCAGCCATCTGCCTCGACCAGTTGGAGGAGAGGGAGAGAGGGAGAAGGGAGAGATACAGAATACAGAAATACATAAATATGACTCATAATAATTATAGCAGTGGATATAATGAAATGACCTGATGAAAAGTGGCAATTATAGTAACAGTAAAGATAACAAAACTATGTGTGATGGTTATGGACATTTCTGTTGCCTGTTATTTTGTATGTTTCCTGTTTTGTATATTGTTCTCTTGCCTGTGTATATTCTGTGTGAGTGTGTGTGTGTATATATTTCTGTTTCCTGTTTTATTTTGACAGTCTGGTTTTCTGTCTTGTCGTCTAGTTTTACTTCCTGTGTTTTTACGCCTTTGTTGATTACCCTGTCTCTCCTAATGTGTTTCACCTGCTGTGTCACATGCCCCTTGTTACCTCATTACCCAGCGTATTTAGTCCTTGTGTTTCCCTTGTCTCTTGTCAGATCATTTTGTTCCTGTCTGTGTCCATGCCCTGTCGGTTTGTGTGTGTTTGGTGCTTTCTCTGGTCAGTGCAAATCCAGTGCGTTTTTCCACTGTGAGTTTTGGTTTTCTATTTTTGGATTTTGTCTTTCTGCCTGGCAGCTTATATTGGCTCGATGGGAGGAAGTGGAGCGGGAATTCAGCCTCCCCGAGCTGACGTGCAACCCTTCTGTTCCCAGGCTGACATGCAGCTCTCCTGACCCTGGGCCAACGTGCAGTTCTCCTGACCCTGGGCCGACGTGAAGCTCTCCTGACCCTGGGCCGACGTGCAGCTCTCCTGACCCTGGGCCGACGTTCAGCTCTCCTGATCCTGGGCTGGCAAGCGACCCCATCCCAGAATCCCGGCTGGCTAGCAGCCTTTCTGAGCCCCGGCTGGCTAGCAGCCTCTCTGAGCCCCGGCTGGCTAGCAACCTCTCTGAGCCCCGGCTGGCTAGCAACCTCTCTGAGCCCTGGCTGGCTAGCAACCTCTCTGAGCCCTGGCTAGCTAGCAACCTCCCAGATCCCCGGCTGGCTAGCAGCCTCCCAGATTCCCGGCTGGATAGCAGCCTTGCAGATTCCCCGCTGGCCAGCAGCCTCCCAGATTCCCCGCTGGCCAGCAGCCTCCCAGATTCCCCGCTGGCCAGCAGCCTCCCAGATTCCCCGCTGGCCAGCAGCCTCCCAGATTCCCTGCAACCTCTCTGAGCCCTGGCTAGCTAGCAGCCCCCCAGCATCCCGGCTAGCTAGCAGCCTCCCAGATCCCCGGCTGGCTAGCAGCCTCCCAGATTCCCGGCTGGATAGCAGCCTCGCAGATTCCCCGCTGGCCAGCAGCCTCCCAGATTCCCCGCTGGTCAGCAGCCTCCCAGATTCCCCGCTGGCCAGCAGCCTCCCAGATTCCCTGCAACCTCTCTGAGCCCTGGCTAGCTAGCAGCCCCCCAGCATCCCGGCTAGCTAGCAGCCCCCCAGCATCCCGGCTGGCTAGCAACCCCCCAGAATCCCGGCTGGCTAGCAGCCCCCCAGATCCCCGGCTAGCCTCTCTGTTCCCTGTCCCAAGTGGCCCCTCTGCTTCCCCGAGTGGCCCCTCTGTTTCCCCCAGGCCTCTTTGCCCTCTATACTCCCCGAGTGCTCTCTATGCTCCCCGAGTGCCCTATCTGCTCCCCTGTTCCCTGTGCCCCAGTGCTCTGTTCCCTGTGCCCAAGAGCTCTCTGTCCCCTGTTCCCTGTGCCCTAGGCCACTGGTCTCCCATGCCCTAGTGCCCAGTGTTCCTAGTGCCCGAGTGCCCTCTGTCCCTCAGAGTTCCACGGCCCTCAGTTTCCAGCTCTATTGACTTTCTGCCTCCCCTGGACTCTCTCCGCCCTCCTTGGGTGGTTTTTGTTCCCTGGACACTTTTGGTTTTTTGATCCTTTTGACCTGTCCCCCTTCGGTCCCTCTCCACCCTCCCTGGGTTGACTATTTGTTTTGTTCGGGACGTCTGGGATCCGTCCCTTGGAGAGGGGGTACTGTGATGGTTATGGACATTTCTGTTTCCTGTTTTGTATATTGTTCTCTGACCTGTGTGTGTGTGTGTGTGTGTGTGTGTGTGTGTGTGTTTCTGTTCCCTGTTGTGTGTATTTCTGTTTGTTTTATTTTGATAGTCTGGTTTTCTGTCTTGTCGTCTAGTTTTACCACCTGCTGTGTCACCTGCCCCTTGTTACCTCATTACCCAGTGTATTTAGTCCTTGTGTTTCCCTTGTCTCTTGTCAGATTGTTTTGTTCCTGTCTGTGTCCATGGGTGCTTTCCCTGGTCAGTGCAAATCCTGTGAGTTTTTAGATATAGGTCTATAGTTAGCTAAGACCTCTGAATTGAATGTTTTGTTTTTTTTAAATTTCATTTGCAGCAGTACCACTTTCCACCTGAACTGTTACTAATGCACCGTGGAGGGCACTGCCTTACCAAAACATGACATGAGACTTCTAAGAGACCACCAGACAGAAGCATGAGTACTGATAAACCCCTGCTCTGTGGTGCCAGATGTGTATGCATGGTCAGAATCAGCAGTGTATTCAGATCTTTTAGTAAAATTAACAGTAAGTAAAATGAACAGTACTACATTGCAAAAATACTGTTTCAAGTAAAAGTCCTGAAATCATTCTCAAAAGTACAAAAGTATCAGCATCAAAATGTACTTAAAGTACTAAAAGTAAAATTACTCAATATGCAGATTTCCCTACTTCAGAATCATATATATATATATATATATATATATATATATATATATATATATATATATATATATAAATAATATTACTGAATTATAATTAGTGATGCATTATTGTGTTATTTACTTTAATGTGGTAGCTGGTAAAGGTAGGGCTTAAAGGTGCTCTAAGCGATGTCCCGCGTTTTTTAGGCTACAACATTTTTTGTCACATACAGCAAACATCACTATCCGCTAGCTGCCTGTCCCCTGAACACACTGTAAAAAAACGCAGTCTCTGTAGACAGCCCAGGCTCCACAAACGCCAACAAAAATAAACTGTGCTAACCTGCAACACGAAACATAAGTCTTCCAGCGTTCCAGTCAATAACCGACAAGAAGGATTTGGGGGTGGAGGTTGGGGGGTTAGTGCATGGAAGCACAGAAGGGAGGGAGAGGGGAGGGGATGAGGAGGAGGGAGGGGCGAGCTAGCCTTGTTTTGTTTGAAAATACTTTGAATGACAACAAGAAGTGCCGTTACCCAACATCGCTTAGAGCACCTTTAATTATTTTATATACTGCTAGGTAGCTTGATCTACAATAATACATCATCATGTATTAGTTAATTATATTGTATATTAATCTTAATCTGCAAAGTAACGAGAGCTGTCAAATAAAGTGCAAAGAAATGTAAAGAGTACAATATTTGCTTCTGAGATATAGTGGAGTAGAAGAATAAAGTAGCATAAAATAGAAATACTCAAGTAAAGTACAAGTACCTCAAAATTGTAAATTGCCATACTTGAGTAAATGTACTTAGTTACACTGTATTGAGTAGAATACACACGCAGATAAAGAAAAAGATATCAGAGATGTAGCAAATTCAAACATTTCAAGCCAAATAGCTAGCTGTTTGCAAATGACGTGTATACTTTAGCATAGCCAGGGGACGCAACTATGTCATGGCATGTATTGCTTAGGACCCAAGGAAGCGCAGTTTTGAGTGTGAAGTTGTTTTTTATAAGCAGTTCTCGAGAAAGCTGCAAGCAATCGACCTATTCCGAACAGGCACGTTTTCAACGGGCACTGCACTAGTTCCTTTAATTGTAAAAAACATGAAATACCACTGAAATAAAGAAAACATCACCAGTCTTCATCAACCATGATCTCATTTGCTTAGAGTAAATAAACCAAGGGGCAAAAACTACTCTGACAATAATATAGTATTTTGATGGTACATTCTGCTGAATTTAAAGTGTCACTCAATCAGACCTTGACTCTGTCGATATGCTCTGGCAGGGAGTCGATCAGCAGGTCACCAACAGGTTCCCACGCCTCCTTTACCATCTCTGCCTGCCTCAGCTGTCCGTCCAGCAGGTCCTCCGCCTCCTGGAGCTCCATAAGCCGATCCTGAGCCAGTTCCAACCTCCTCTGCCAGTTGTCAGAGTCGGCATTGAGCCTATCCCACTTGGTCACCACGTCATCCGCTTCTTTGTGTAAGACTCGCCCAACGTTCTGGGCACGCTCCTCTGGGCTGATATCTGAGGGTTGTGCAAAGAAGAAGTCTTGAAAAATCTTTGTCTTAACCCTGAAAAAAACATCTGGTGACAATAAAAGCAGCTAACTGTATCCTCACAGGCTGTCACACAATTCACATATCTAAAATCCCTTAGTTCTCCAACCATATATTACATCTAATATTTAAATAATGCCTGTGGAAAATAATAAAAAAAATACTTTGTCTTCATCAGGGTTTGATGCATAGACTGTATAAGTAAAGCCAAAACATCTCAGTGGCTGGCTGCACAGGTCATAAATCCCACCCACTCCATGTTAGCGAATGGGACATGGACCAAACAAAAAAAAAAAAAATCGCACATATTTTTCCCAAAGATGGTCTTTTTATGTAGTTCTTATCACTTATCGCTATAATATTCTTTCAAGTGATGTAAACTTAATTGCTTGATGAGATGAACCAGTCTCTTTTTTTCTCTTTACCAAAGGTCCACATGACTAATTAATATTCTCATAAATCATGTGTAGTCCAATGACATCATTTGCATGAATATTATTTAGCCATGTGGACCGCTGGTAGAGAGAAAAAGAGTAGTTTAAAAGTATTTACTTACTAAGATAAACAGTTAGACTACATACAGAAAACTTTAGTTTTAGCATGTTTAGCAATTTGCTATTATGCTCGTGGAACATCAGGAGCGGAGACAGAGCAGATTGAAATTTCAGTTTTCTACATGTTTATGCCTGTTAATGATTTGGTGATTTGGTAATACATTTCAATGATATCAATATCTTTTATTCCACTTACAATCGGTGTGGAAAATTGAAAATGCATGTTCAAATTGGAGAAAATGTATGCTGCTACATGAACATAATTACTTAGAAGAAGAGCTTCTGCAGTATTTTGTTCCGTTATTGTCCATTGAATGTCTTCACGTGTGCAAAGTTTTAACTCTGTTTAAGACGTGGATTTGAGTTTAAAAGCCTGTTACCTCTTTTAAAGCAACCAAAACACAAGCATTAGATGTGACAATGAAGACCACTTATATGTCAAACCACTCAGGCTGAATTTAAACCAAGCAAAATGTCAAATACTCTCAAGCACTGTGTCAATTCAGCTTTTTAGACGTCCCCAACTGCTGCTGAAGGTCAAATCGTAGAGACAGAATATCTTTCTAAGAGGAAGTAAGTGCTCGTTTCCCTCGGTGCGGCAGTGTTTAGCAGCTGGAGTTCACCCTTTCTTCCTGTGTTCTCCGAATGTGTTTAAGTTGGCAGTTGAATGGGTTTAATGGGCCACAGTTAAAGTTCAGCTGTTTTCTAGGGGGCTGGTAACCACGCTGCTGCCATGGTGTAGAAGGTGTAGAAAAGTGTGCATTAACACCAATGTGTGGTTGTTACCAGGCTGTAACCAGGGACCAAAGTTCACTGTGTGAGTCAAAGATTGAAAGGAAAAGGAGCATTAGGTCCGTGCAGGAAAGAGGTCTGTTAAATTGACCTAATATTTGCCTTTTATGTAGTGTTAAAGCTGATCACGGTGCTGCTCTAGTAGAAAAGGTCCCTAATTAAAGGGTAACTTCAGTACTTTTCAAACCTATGTTCCCATGCATTTGTATCTAAGTGAACAATGTGAACAAAAATCTTTAAAATTGGTCCAGTATTGAGCGAGAACGCTTTCACCGGGAGCCAACATCCATGGTCTGTAGTGACCATTTTAGCAGGGATGACTATTGCCAGCCAAAGAGGAGCAGACAGCGTAGAGGTAAGCTAATGCTGTTAGCTAAAGTTACTGCGTTGACCTGGCATCAATAAGTTACACACAAAATCATGGATAATGGCAACTTATCTATTTTTCCATAATGTAGTCAAACATCTCTACTAACAATCTGAGCCTGTCAATGGCAAAAACAAGCACGTTTAGTTGACATACATTGTGTGCATTTTCCCTATAGGTTTACATTGCAGCCCAGTTTGCGGCTGCTGGTTAAAGCGTTCTTGCTTAATACTAGACTAATTTCAAAGTTGTTTGTTCGCATTAATCACTTACACACAAATGCATGCGAAAAAGGGTCAAAGTTGAAAATGCTGCAAAAGAGCTTATGCTGCTTACAACGCTAACATTCTTAGACCATTCATCCAACATGAAACATCAAAGCAAGTCTGAAGTACTGAAGTGGGACAATCTTAACCCCTGTAAGAAAAATGGAGGAGAGCCATTATGCAGAATTGTCAGAAATTATTACATTTTTGGAAACATGTGTGTTACCTCTCTGCTCAGGTGATGGTGTGTCTCGGGGCAGCACAGATAGAAAGACTCCCACATCGTCCAGAGCCTTTGTCACAACTGGCTCTTTAGCTCTCAAGTCCCTCCTGAAGCACTTTGAGAAAACACACAAATACACGTACACACAACTTACTTTATTTGCATTTTATCTGTGTCACTAACTAGAAAAAATGAAAAAGGTTTGTGACATGTTATATTTTATTTATTTTAATGAATGTTTTGCCTTTATTGAAAGTAGGTCCATGTAGATATTATGATGGTCATTTATACATTGTTAGGTCCCTGGGGTATTTCAATTTGGGTCCCAAAATAAGATAGTGTTGAGCCCCTGCTGCAGAGACACATAAAATATATATATATATATATACTGTGTATGGTTAGAAAAATGCACAAACACCACTGCCATCGTTAGATATGACAGATGATATCGTTAGATTCAAGTGTCTGTGTATCTGAGTGTATCTTTGAACTAAAGCATGTCTACATTTTTTATGTAATGCTTTGACTAAAAGCCCTTTTCTAATGCATATCTGCAATAACTCACCATTTTGCAGACTCATTGTAGTTTTATACATGAAATAAACAAATCATTCAATCCAATCATCTTGCTTTTTTGTATAAAATGGGGTTTTCATTTAACCCTTTACAACTATACTTTCCATTTAATCTGAGCCTTTGATTTGCAAAATGTTAGCCATTAAGACACAAAGTCTTCCTCGAACATAAATGGCCACTTTTGCAATGAAACCACAAACCCTTTTATTATGAAAGTATCAAACAATACAAAAAAGTATTGCAAGTTCACGTGATCTCATGTTGTGCTTTGCTCTTCTTGGTAATAGTTCGGTTAACTGTGGAAGGTCAGACAATCAAGTGTCTGTGTTTAGTAGACCCCTGGTCTGAAGACGACATGCTTTAATTTCATTGCTGACCAGTAACTAGAAGCCAGATTTGGCTTTTAAAAAAATGACTAATTTTGGTAGAGATAATGTTCAGTTACTAATAATTAAAAACATCTACTTGTATACACTTGTAAAACAGAAAGCAAGTACACATGCCTTGTATTTTCATTTTTCGGACTGATCAGTTGGGTCCCCGAGGTCCAAAAAATGCCTCAGTACACACCGAGGCGACGCCGACTTAAGCGTACGCTCTGCGCGCAATACGTCTCCATAGCAGCAGGCGGCGCTGCTATGTATTGTTTCCATTAACGACGTACGCGTCACGTGGTTCTTTTTTCTCCGGAAATTCACAGCCAGACTGTCAAGGCGGCTTGTTCAGAATACGATCTCATATTGTACTAAAATAGTTCACTGAAAGTATTTCTGAAAACATTTTAAGTGAGAAATAGGCCATGCAGTTCCTGAATCTGTCTTTGTTTCAGATTGACAAAGGTCAGTTTAAAAGATTTTCGTCAGATTTTGAGAGGCTCATCCGCTCCCCATTTAAGGGTGAGTCCCGACTGCCCTCTCTCCGACTGAACATGTTGGGTCGGCCCAAATGAAGGCCGACGGCTCCTCTGACGGACGACGGCATGGGACACACTGAACAGACTCGAGTCACCGACCTCGCCAAACGGTCCGACGGCCGATTATCGGGCTGGTGTGTCTCCTCTCTAAAACAACTCCAGAATCAACATCAGAACGTCAAATTTTTTTTTAGCAAAAATACTAAATGACAAGCAGTGTGTCTGTCTGTGTCCCACATAGTGTGTTTGTTTCCTCCTACTCGGTGTGTGTCCAGCTGTGTCTGCACGGCGGGGACGTCCCCCCCTACAGGCGGCTCCTTTTCGAGCTGTTGACTTTTGAGTCTCAGCCAGTTCAACAGTTCCTGCAGCGACATATGGAGCCTCTTCCACGAGGACATCTCTGAGTCCAGGTGGGCCCTTGAAACACAAACACAGGTTTTCTTGTTTCTTGTGCTTTATATAAACTTGATTTTACAGAACTGAGCTACAGCCTCCCCTCACCTCATGCTAAGGGTCTTGTTGCGCAGGTCGTTCCAGCGGTGGCTCATGTTGTCCAAGCGTCTCTGGAGCAGGGAACCGTCCTCTGAGTCCCTCAGTGAGGTCACAATTCTCTGCCCGTTGTCATCTAGAGAGTGATACAGTTCTGTGTGGCTGTCAATCTCTGCCTGGAGGTCCTGGTAACACACGCACGCACGCACACACACACACACACACACACACACACACACACACACACACACACACACACACACACACACACACACACACACACACACACACACACACACACACACACACACACACACACACACACACACACACACACACACACACACACGGAGTAAGAGTCAGTGGGGAAAAGCAAGAGCAGTAAATTCTATTGGAGCACACACTTAATTTTCTTGGTAATATCAGCCATCTTTCAGGAATTTACTTTTTCGCTGATCGAGTGCTCAGTAATGGGATCAGAGAGAGTGACTACTCTCAAGAGCAGCAGCCACTAGGATTGAGCCATAATGCGGGGCGTAATGTATTGTGGATGGAACCTTTTGTAGCACTGAAATGTCAAGACGTGTTATTCTGCCTGTAATCAGTTGGTTATTATAGAGTTATTTACTCGCAAAGAAATTGAGACACACAGACAGTGAAGTGATCCTGACTGGTGCTGGCTAATGCCATAATGCTAACACACGCTAACTGCTAACGTTACCGGAGGAGCGGGCGGGCCGTGGCTGTTTACTATTTCGGCAACAACCACCATATGACAGAAACTGCAAGTTTGACTTTCTCATAATGGAAACATGCAATTTAAGTTTGGCAAAACAACCGTGTAGCCTAATTACCTTCTCTACAGATTGCTCTGCAATGTATGGTATGTTACGTTATGGAATATTATTGTGGCTACCATTGCCAGTTTTACGGTTATGAAATGTTGAATGTAAGATGATTCCCCCTTTGTTACAAACTGACATGCAACCATAATGTGTAATGAACAGTATAGACAAGCTGCTTTTGGTAAATTATTTTGTAGATACAATGCAACAACTCATTTTTCATCTACACATACACTTAGACAAAGTTTTCATCTTTATGGAAGAAAGGGTATGTGTTTATTTTTTATTGTTAACAGCCACTAAATGCTTGCTCTTGGGGGAAAATGTTGGGTCTCTGTACATTATAGAACGTGGTCTGTAAAGTGTCCTGAGATAACTTCTGTTGTGATTTGATACTATAATTAAAATTTAATTGGATAGTTAGGATGGCAGTCACTGATCCCCAACTGCAAAAGCTTTGGCTTCTACTATCAGCCATAGATATATATACGTATATATCTACAAGTATGACCGTCAACATTGCCAGCATCTAGCTAACATTGACGTCGTGGAACGTTGGGTTCAGTGTTCTCAACCTGGCAAGCTGCATGAGCTTCAAGTCTGGGAAGGAGGGGCCAGGGGGGAGAGGACTTGTTCCAATATTTTGAATATGGACTGCAGTACCCATTTTAAAAGCTAGCTGTCAGTATTATGTACTGCTCCTTTCAAGATGCTGGACGAGGAATCCCCACAACATGGCAACCCTAAGTTCTTACTCGTTCTTATACAGTTTATATTCATATATATTATAACTCTATATAAAGCATCAGTAAATAACTTATTAAGCACATTACTAAAGCCATTACAAGCAGGGTTCAAAATTAACTTTTTTGTCCACCAGCCAAATGGCAAGTGAATGTTCGAATTTTACCAGCCATTCAATAGATTACCATTGTTTCTTTGGCTGGTAAGTGAAGCAAATCTACCAGCCACTTGCATATTTTACCAGCATTTGGCTGGTGGATGGTGCTAATTTTGAACCCTGATTACAAGTTATAAACACTCTATAATGGGTGCCTTGGTGTACAGAAACAGCAGTTCTCGTTTGGGCCACTTGTCACATTTTAGATGTATAAAAGTTGTCAGCCCAAAGAGACATTTCCCCTCTAAGTGTCTCACATGGTGTCTGTTTGAGGCCCATATTTGAACTTTAACCCTACTAGCATTCATGACTTATCTTTGCAACCTGTGTATCAGGGTGCATTTCATAAAATGTCACTAAAGCCATAAAATGTGTCCTGAAAGAGGAACACATTCTGTTAATGAATTGAATACACTGGCTGGTAGTTTTAAGATTAATTAGATAACGTTAAATTGAATTAAAGCTGCAAGCAGCGATGAACGGGACCTCTCACTGTGCACACGTCGGGGTTCTGGCCGTTCCCAGTCGATATTTCCATGACCGGACACTGCATGCAAGAGTTTGACTTTCTGTTGCCAGTAGGTGGCGCTATGACTATAACTCAATATTGTGTAGGGGGCGCTATTGAGCCAATTTACCATAATCAAGCCTGAAACCCATGTGAATAACTTCAGTCCTGGACAAACAGATCAACCAACAGATCCTGTTGCTCTGGACGGAGACCAGTGAAGGCCGTTAGAAGCACTTTTCCGGTGAGCGCTGAGCGAGACGACGTAAATGTGACGTGAGCAAACTGTCTGAAAGTTGTAAGTCTTCTGGTAGCTGTGCCAAGAGAAATCTCAATCATTCCCAATCTTGCAGAGACGTAGAGCGTAGGTATATGTAAGGAGATAACATAGGCACAGGCTAATTATTGCTAACTAACATGCTAGTTAACATTAGTAATTAAACTTAAACAGCTAATGTAAGTCGAAACTGCCTGCAAGCTTCTCCTGTACTATACGGTAATTCCTCTACTATGCGACAGTAAGTCGCGTGTTTATGACACAATCGTTTTTTAAGCCTATTTTTACAAAAACGTCTGCTACGGAGCCGTAACGTGAGGTTCAAGGTAATGGAACCTTTTATACATTGTCTCTTTAGAAAATAAACAATGGACAAATAAAGTCTTTAAACGCTTCAGATGTAAAATTATTCGCTGTCAAAGTGACGTCAAATGACATCAAAATGAATGGCAGTCAATGGAATGCTAACGGGGGGTGATCGCTTTGTAGCATCAAAATGGCGCAATAGGAGGTTTGAGCTCTGAAGCGAAGCTGACCCCCTTGGACAGATCGGATAATGTATGTTTGAGTTACAACAACTTTCTCTTTCATGATGTAACATTGAAGTTCGTCGTGCCGCAATGGGGATGCCCTTTGACAAAAAATCACAATGTTCAAATTGAAGCATCATCAAGATCTTAGGGCTTTCCTGAACACTTTTGAGGTGGATTTGGTAAACCCATTAGATAGAGGACATCAAAGTGTAACGCCTGTAACTTCCTTTTGTCAGTAGGGGGCGCTATGCTTATATCTCAATATTGATACATGTATCAATGTACATGTCTTCAGGCCAGGACCCGTATAAAGCCTGAGCAGGCCTGGGCAGATGGGACAATGTACAGTCTAGTTTCAATCTAGTTCCTGTTTGGCGAGGGAACATCAAAATTTGCCGCCCTGCTTTGTCCACACCGTATGATAAAGAAGGAAAAGATTTGCAATTAAGCTTCCACAAGGGCTTTTGATTATACTGACCAATTTTGAAGTCAATCGGGTTAAATCTGTAGGAGGAGTTTGTTAAAGTAGTCTGCAATTAGTCAAAATCATCCATAATTTGCACATTAAGTTTAATACATCTTGACGTCCTGTTGGGTTTAGAGTATGGCTCCAAGAGGCTTTTTTTGTAAGTATGGACATGATACATATGCATACTAAATATCAAATGTCTAGGTCAAACCCACTGCAGGGGCTACTTCTTTGAAGTTTTGTAGGGGGTGCTATTGAGCCAATTTACCATAATCAAACTGGAGACCCATGTGATTCACTTCAGGAATGGACTAACGTGTATGAAAGATTTGGGGCAGCTAGGACGATGTATGTTCTAGTTACAACAACTTTCTCTTTCATGATGTAACAATGAAGTTTGCCGTGCCGTCAGACAAAAAATCACAATCTTCAAATTGAAGCATCATCAAGGCTTTCCTGAACACGTCAGAGGTAGATCTGGTAAACCCATTAGGTAGAGGACATCAAAGTGTAACAATTGTAACTTCCTGTTGCCAGTAGTTGGCACTATGATTATAACTCAATATTGACATGTAGATGTCTTCAAGCCAGGACCCTTATGGCATTTTTCCACTACATGGTACCTGCTCGACCCAGCTCGACTCTACTCGCCTTTTTTGGTTTTCCATTATGAAAAAAAGTACCTGGTACCTGCCAACAGGTACTTTTTTTTAGTATCACCTCCGTCGAGGTTCCAAGCAAGCTGAGGAGATACCAAAAGGTGGCGTGAAAACCTGCAGACTACTGATTGCTCGGAGAGAATCATCACTAATCACTGCGTCATCATTGCTAGCGACAGACGGGGGTGTCGTAGTTTATAGTTTAGCCAGCAGTGTTTTTTTGCTGCCTCCAGCTTCTTTTGAAACAAAATGTGTTCTGGCTGTGGCAACAGCCACATGCCGAGAATCAAAAACAACACACGTTCGACGTTCTGTGTGTGTGTCGCGTTAGGTCGCGGCGTCGCTATGACGACCAGCCACGCTTGCCTCACGCATGAGGCGGTACTAAATCTGCAATGGAAAAAGGAGGACGAGTCGAGTCGAGGAGGTACCATGTAGTGGTAAAACGCCATTATACAGCCTGAACAGTAGATTGGAGAATGTAGGTCTAGTTACTAACCACTTCCTGTTTCTTGGCGAAACATGTAAAATCAACACCATGCCCCGCCCCCACTGTTTGGCGTTTGGTAAAAAGCTTAGCAATTTAGCTTCGCTAAGGTCTTTAGATTATAGACTATAGATAGATAAAGTTAAAGGAGGGGGCTTTTACTGTGAAAACTGATAGGGGCGCTATTGAGCCAATTTGCCAAGCCCAAGTCTGAGACCCATATCAGATCGCAATTTTTACCAAGTCTGATATGTGTAATAATTTCCGTGCGTTTTTGAGTAGGTCAAGCACCTCAAAACTGCGCTCAAACGCATCGAATAATAATAATCAAAAGAAAGGAAAAAAAGAGGAAAAAAGAAATGAAGAAACACATGAATTTCAATAGGGCCTTCGCCTACCGACGTCGGTGCTTGGACCATAATAATACTACCCGAGGAGGAAAATGGGTCATTGCAACAAAAAATAGGACACAGGCAAGAATAGAAAGCACTAAAGACATGGGAAGTGGAGTGTAGTATAAGACGGGCTAATATATTAAATGTAGTTCTAGAAAGTTTTTCCTTTGATCCAAATGTTCCCTGATCCATTTGAATCAATCCCAGCCCTACAGTATACCTTCATATGAACTTAAACTTTGATGTCTTTATTTTATATTGATGGTTTTCACATTTTTTTAATCTGTATTGAAAACATTTCCCTACTTGCTTTTCAGTTGGAGCAGAATAAGGCTTACTTTTAGACTTTTAGTTTATATATAAACTTTTTTCCACAATGTGACAAGTTCCTTTGTTGGTGTACAAAACTAGTGGATTTATACCAAAAATCCCAAAACATGTCAAACAACATCTTGTGTAGTAACGTTGAAATTCTTACAATGTATAAGCTACTTTTACTAACACTCAATAATTAGCTTGATTTTATAAGTCAAAAAAGTTTTTGTAATAACATTCTTCCAAAAATGAAATACCTGAATTTAGGATTACAATGCTTATTTGCAAAAGAACAGCGCTTCATTTTCTTTCCCAACCTGAACATGGTAGACCTTCCTGCGCAGCATCCTCAAAACTTTACTTTGGAATCCCAAAACTAGACGTCAAAAAGAAAAAGAATAAAAAGAAAACGCATTATCTTCTGCTTCTTCTAGTCCCTCAAGATCAGCTCTCAATGTGCCTTCGTAAGAATGCCCTCTGTTAAAATGTGTGTATGACAAAGAGAGACATTTTGAGATAAAGAGGAAGGGAGGAAGAGTTAGTTAGCCATAAAAGGGAGACAGAGTTGGAGTGTGTGAGTCAGAGTGAGTTTGAACAGCAGAGGGGGTGAGAAAGAGGGAGAAGGAGGAGAGTGGCAGATAGAACTTTAAAGGATGATAAAACGATGAGTGTGCTCATTTTCCAATTAAACGTTATCTGCGTGCAGTGTTGTTTCCAGTGAGTGTGTGCGCTGCCTGAATGCTACGCTGTGTTGCCGTCCGCCAATATAATTGGACACAGAAGACTATCTCAACTCTGCATACAGTGCTGCTGTTGTACTGACAGAGCTGTGTGTGTGTGTGTGTGTGTGTGAGTGAGTGAGTGAGTGAGTGAGTGAGTGAGTGAGTGAGAGTGAGTGAGAGTGAGTGAGTGAGTGTGTGTGTGTGTGTGTAAAAAGTTAGTGTGTATCTGAAAATGAATTTCCAAATTGCTGCATGTGTGCTTGGGTGTTTCCGTCACAGTATGTACGGTGTGTGTGTGTGTGTGTGTGTGTGTGTGTGTGTGTGTGTGTGTGTGTGTGTGTGTGTGTGTGTGTGTGTGTGTGTGTGTGTATATGCGGTGCATCATGCACATGCCACCAGAAAGTGCGTGTGGGTGCAGGATGAGGGCGGAGGGTGAAAATATGTTCTCTCGCAGAACAGAGCCTTCCCTTCAACACCCACAATGCATTAGGGGGATTTTGCATTTGTCTGCCAGGCACCGACTGGCCAATGAGATCTCTCTATGCTGCCATTTCAGCATTCCTGTCATACCAGCCGGGGCAGAGAGTCAAGGAAGAGAGTCCTAAAGACCTAGGTCACAAACTGGAAATGTACTGGATGTCTGATAGATCTCACATGATAAAATGTTGCAATTATTAACATTTTAATTTTCTTGATCAAGTTTGAGTTTCTGTAGGTGATGCCGTTTTCTTTGTCTGCTCAATATCAGTGCTGATCTACCAAATTCTTCTACTTCTGTTCCAAATGAATCATTATTCCTGCAGCCACAAACATAAAATGGATCCCTTGCTTTGTTAAAGATCGACATAACTGTCTGTTCTAAAAGCTGTCATGGATAGGGCATGAGGTTGAATGGCAAAAGCTTTAAAAGAGTAGTAAACAAATACTGTTATATACTTCCAATTAATCGCTTCATAAATCGTAATCGTAAAATTGGTCTACTCAAGATATGGACATAGATAGCACTATCTAGTCAGTGTAACTATACATGTTGCAGGGAGAAATCGTATGCTGTCCTTTGGAAAATCATTCCTATAGTGCCCTCCAGCAAAAAGTCAATAATTCCAAATACGAAATAGATTCCCACTGTGTTACAATGCAGCTGTTGCATGCACTGAATTCAGTGTGTTGATTATGTATGCTTCAACTAGCAAGCTGTCTGTGAAGGTCTTAGCCTGGAAACATTTGAACAAAAGCTTCAATGACAATTAAAGCTCCAAGCAGCAATGAACGGGCCCTCGCACTCTGTGCATGTCGGTGGTGCTGTCGATGCGGCCGTGTATTTCCATGACCGTCGAACACTCCACGTAAGATTTAAAACGAATTCCCTCCAAATAGTGCATAGTGTTGGAAATAACATATTTCACATTGTGCACCACTTCCTGTGTCCACTATGTGGTGCTAGAGACCACACTATTTATACGTCATGTTGCTGTATATCATGTTTAAACCACATCATGTAAATTTCAGGTAAATCAAATTATTTCCGTAAGGGCTTACTTCCTGTTGCCAGTAGGTGGGGCTATGACTTTAACTCATTATTGACTTGTACATGCTCTCAGGCCTGTTCGCTTATCAAGCATAACAAATGTGGGGCAGATTGGACAATGCACACCTGAGTTATAAACAACTACGTGTTTTGTGGGGTTATATGTTCATTTGACACATAGCCACGCACACATCGTTGAACGCAAGTGCAAAGGCTTCGCATTTTAGCTTTGGCAAGGTCTTCAGATTGTACTGACCAATTTTGATGTCGACCTGGTTAAGAGTAGTATGTTAAAGTAGTCTGCAAATTGTCAAAATCATCCATATTTGCACGTTAATTTGAATACTGCTGACGTCCTGTTGGGTTTAGGGTATGACTAAGAGGCTTTTTTTGTAAGTCTGGCCATGATACCATGCCAACAATATTTCATACATCTACATGAAATGCAATGCTGGGGCTACTTCTGTGACAATTATGTAGGGGCGCTAGTGAACCAATTTACCATAAGCAAGCATCAAACCCATGCAGATGTATTCAGGCCTCAACTGTCATCATGTATTAGTGGTTTGGGGCAGATTGGACAATGTACACTGTTTTCTGGTGTTATATAGTAATTTGACACCTAGTCACGCCCACACCATATGATAAAAACAAAAAAGCTTTGCAATTTAGCTTTGATAAGGCCTTTAAATTATACTGACCAATTTTGAAGTCAATCGGGTTTCATCTGTGGAGTAGTTAGTTAAAGTACAACCCCTGAAAATTGTCAAAATCGTTCAAAAATCGATTCAAAATGCTGAACTTCCTGTTGAGTTAAGGGGATGGCTCCAAGAGCCTTTATTGTAAGTTTGAACATGGTACACATGCATACCAAATCTCATATGTCTAGGCTACTTCTTTGAAATGTTGTAGGGGGCGCTTTTGAGCATATTTACTATAATAAAGCCTGAGACCCATGTGGATCACTTCAGGCCTAGACCAACATCATGTATGAAAGATTTGGGACAGATAGGACAATGTACGTTCGAGATATAACAACTTACTGTTTCATCGAAGTTCGCTGTGCCGCCAGGGTGACACACTTTGACAAAAAATGTTTAAGCATCATCAAGGTCTTAAAGGAGAATTCCGGCCAATTTTTAAGTAAATCTTGATCGCTATAGACCCTTTGCATGTGACGTCACGCTCCACTCACGCGAATTATGAACGCCATGACGGATGGCGGAAGAGCTATGCTGTAGACGGACAGCAAGCTAAACTCGTACGTTTTCGTTCATGTTTGTGTTCTCACATTCACAATCTGCAGAGTAATCCTCACTAACACAAGCATGTGTATGTATTGCCTTTCTGTTTCAAATGAGTGATAAATAAAATTATCCTCAACCAGCTAGCTGCCGTGCTAACCAGCTGTTCCTGCTAACAGGACCAACCCGATGATGACCCACATAACTAGCTAACATCGGTTATTCACTGACCTAGCTACATATCCAAAAAAGAAAGACGTTATATAAATCTTTACTTAAGTAAAGAATAGATGTAAATACAAAATAAATGCGGTACGAGTACCCAGACAACTGTCGTTTTAGCTCAGTGTAAGCTCATACAGGTAGCTGCAGCAACTCCAGTTTGCTAGGACCGATCCAGGTCGGGTTTTTTTTCAATCTAAAGTACTCGCATATCTATAGCGATCAAGATTAACGTAAAATCTCCTTTAAGGCTTTCCTGAACACTTTTGAGGTGGATCTGGTCAAGCGGCCAGTTAATGGACGTCAAAGTGTAACGACTAACTTTCTGTTGTATAGTAAAAAATAAAAAGCTTCGTAATTTAACTTTGCAAAGGTCTTTAGATTGTACTGACCAATTAATTTTGAAGCCAACCGGGTTAAATCTGTAGAAGGAGTTCGTTAAAGTACAACCCCTAAAAATTGTCAAAATCATCCAAAATATTTAAATTTATTTCAATATAGCGGACCTCCTGTTGGATTTAGGGGGTGGCTCCTACAGGCTTTTTTGTATGTCTGGATATAATACATATGCCTCCCAAATTGCATGCTTCTACGAAAAAGTTAAAGAAGGGAGCTTTAACTTTTACTGGTAGGGGCACTATCGAGCCAATTTCACCCTGCCAAGGCCGAGACCCATATCAGATCACAATTTTCACCAAGTCTGACATGCGTACTAATTTTCGTGCATTTTTGAGTAGCCCAAGCACCTCAAAATGTTCTCAAAGACATAAAATAATAAAAAGAAAAATCCTTTGGAATACAATAGGGCCTTTGGCCGAGCACTGGCCTAATAACAAGAAGAAACATTAGAATTTCAATAGGGCCTTCGCCCCCGACAATGTTGGTGCTCAGGCCTTAATAATCAGAAGAAGACAACCATGAAGATTGTCGGGGCTTGGGCCCTAATAAATTTTGTCATAACACAATATATAACCAGGTCATTCAGTTACATCTTAAAAAGTGTGACCTCAAAATTCCTCAGTGGGTGGAGCTCTGCACACTCTCCTGTGGAACAGGAATATGTGTCCTACCTTCCACTGTGCTAGCAAGTTCCTGGCTGCCTCCGGCTGCTCCTGCATTTTATCCTTGTTGGTGGCATCTATTAAAACGTTGCAGGTCGTCTCAGCCTCCGTCAACCAGTTGAGGAACTTCTCCAGGTTGAGGTAGAACTGCTGCAGTAGCTTCAGAGCTGCCTCCAGAGCCGCCTCTCTGTCCGAAACACTGGAGAGACACACATGACATGATTCCACCAGAGATATTACAGTCATCAATTAAAATCCCTATTGCAGACTATTCCAAGTGGCTGGATCAGAAAACATGAGGAAAATAAGTTTGCAGAAATATGATTGTTTGCCCAGAATGGCTTTATTAATAAAAATACACCACTGACTCAATTGGCATACGGCCATACATTCTAACATGTGGAGACACCATGCTTGGATGCATTAATGTAAAAAAAAAAAAAAAATGAAAGAGAACCAGTAAAAAGTTGGCAGCGACCAGCCTTCTCCTAGCTTCAAGAAAGAAACAGGATTTGTATTTGAAATAAAAACCTAACTTAAGTCCCAGTTTCTTCACAAGGTTTTCAATATGTTGCTTACAGTTATAATCCTAAAGATTTTTTTTATATCAAACCCCATTTTTAAAGCTGAGACTGCTAGACCACCCTCTCCACCCCACACTAGTCCAACAGAGGAGCACCTAGCATCTAAGGCTTCGATGTCGCACGGACCGCTACAAGAAATCATTCCTACCACAGGCAATTAAACGTTTTAACACTTCATCACTGAGTGTTAGATAAGACTCATAGACATCACAACTGCACTAAGTGCACCTTGCATAATAAGTTTATCTACAGCTTTATCAATACTAGTTAAACAGTTGTATATTTTTATTCCCAACTTGTATATATTTTAAATTATTTGTTCTTATATTCTATCCTATTATTATTTCATGTGTATTGTATCCTATTATTTCATGTATATTCTGTATGTGTGCTGTGTCTGATATTTTGCTGCTGCAACACTGGAATTTCCCATTTTTATGGGATCAATATCTATCTATCTATCTATCTATCTATCTATCTATCTATCTATCTAGACTGTTATAAATTCCATCAACAGATATACAAAACTACATCATCTGCATAACAATGAGTCTATACATTAAGGCAATTTAAACTGAGCCCACTCACTTTCACACAGAGTCCAACATTCATATAATAAGCAACCTGTGCTTCAACAGAAAATGATCAACAGTAAGGCTTCCTTTCTTATTTCATCAGGAATGTGAGTGGCTCACACCGTATCGATTGCATCTAGAATTAGTCTTTCTGTCTTGTGTTCAAACAAGTTGTATAATGGTGTTTATATACATTTAGTGTCTGTGTCATTACCGCCTGTTGATGTGTGTCCAGGTCGCCACCATGTTGTTGTTGACCTGGGTGACCTTGTGTGTGTCGTCACTGGCATACAGTGTTAGGAGTTTGTCAGCCAGTGCATTGGTTTCATCTACCTGACCCTGCCACTGCTCCAGCTCCTTTACAAAGAGCTGAAGAAAGATAAGTGTGAAGAAGGAAAGGAGAAAAAAAAGAAGGAAATTGAAACAATTTTAAAATGTGATGATTCACTCTCACCATTTAAATGTCTTTTGAGTCATCCCCAGTACGAGTAATATCATATTTCTCACATGCTAGGTGGAAAATGGTGTGTGCATCTTAATTATGAGTACTTATTATGCTAATTTAGACACAAAACATATTTTTTTCTTTAAGACATTTATGCAGTATGTACAAGTACAGGATGTCCAACCCAACCTTCAGTTCGGCATTTTGTTTCTTCAATGCTTCCACCGTGTATGTGATTTCCTGCCAGGACTCCAACCTCTCACTAGCCCGTTTGATGAGGGGATCCACTCCTTTCTTGGCATCCAGCCAATCAGTAGAGTCCTGCAGCATATTGTGGAGCTGCTTTGTTCTATCAGAGAGTTTGGTCTGAGAGTCTTCCCAGTGAGTCTGAAGCCTGTCAACTATAATGACAGAAAGAAAGAACAGCAAACTGTTTTAATATAATGTTCAATATACTGCTTTGCTGTTTTTTTTGTTGGATTTTTATGTAGCATGCATCTCTTAGCTGACATGTTGTTTTCAATTGCTACCACAAAAAGATGTCAACGTATGTATACCTACCCTTACCAGTGGTGAGACTTAGAACATACAAAAAGCTCACTCAAAATGTCAAAGGCATAAATTATAATTGAACACTTGGGAGATATTTATTAAGGATTTGTGGCCCTTCTTTTCCTGGTAAAACACGCAGGTAAAAAATAAAAGTGTAAAAAGTAGAAAAGTGGCATTGCGGAGAAACTCCATGTTTGGGCTTATGAAATAGCTATTTTAAAAGGATAATACTGTCTAATTCTATATCTGTTATATGGTAAACAAGACCAAACAGTATGTGTGTTTATGGTAATGAAGGAACATGTCACCCCAGTGCAACAGTGTGGATCACTGATTTCTTTTAAAATATTTTTGGACAACAATGGAGCTCTATGACACAGATAATAAACAAATAAGATATATCAGGCTTTGATACACTCACACTTATTGTTAGTACATATATTTATTGTTAGTTTGGCTCTGCATATTGTATTTGTTGACAACAAATTTATTTATTTGAAAGGGTGTGCATACGACTAAAATGACACCATCATAACCACGACATGACACCATGAACATAGAAATTTTGAGATTAAAGCTATAGTGCGTAGTTCTGTCACCACCATGAGGAATTCTAAGTAATGACAACAAAACTGTCGACACGTCCACATAATACAAGCCAACCTCGCGCACCGCCCCCCACCCCTCCTCCACGCAGTTGCTAGTAGCCAAGGAGGACACAGAGGATTAAAAAAACATGGACTCTTCAGAAGAGGTAATTATCTTTACTCAAGTTTTTGCGTGTGAAAGTCGCCGGACGACACAATATTCTGAACATAGCCAACTCATAGGCGTATGTTCAGAATATTGAACATACGCCAATATTGAACCCCCCCCCCCCCCCCCCCCCCCATCTAAGGGTTGTCCCCCCCCTAGAAATATTATTAAAAACCATGCTGTGTATTGTACACAACATAATGATGTATACTTAAAATATCTGTGTAAGTAGTAAAACAATACAAACCCCCAAAAATGCTTTTTAAGTTTAGAACATTTTTTAGTCCCCCCTCCCTTGCCTTACAGTGGTTTGGTCCACTGTCTGCTTTACCCACACACAACAAGTCCGGCGGACCACGGGAGAGAATGAGAAACATACTGGTAGTTGGATTCGCTACAGTAAAGTTAGTTGTGGAATGTAGTAAGTAGGCTGTTCAAGGCTATTTTATTCACATTAACATCAGCTGAAGTTGTTATCCTTGGTGCTCCTGTTGCACACTTGGGCATGGGGTGGGATCAGAAAGAAGGCATTATTATAGGTGGGTGATTTAGGCTGTGGCAATCATAGCTTATCACATTCACCACTTTCACCCACTTTAATCACAGAGGGGATCTCCCCAGTTTGGGAATCCTGAAGAGAGTTTTCCTCAGAGGAAAGTTATTGCCTGGGACTTGGCACGGATCATATATAATGTTGCTTATCACAGCCACACATAGGCTACCTGTAGGCTATTATAATTAAAAAGGTGGAGCTCGAGGCCAGCCTTAAAAAAAGATGACACATGCAGCTGTTACCTCGTTACTCTGTGTTTAAGATGGAGACGTGCAGGAACGGACGGTAGGCTGAGGGAGCTATAAGTGATTCACAATTTTTCGTGGAGCTGTGTGAACTGTTTTCAACAGATTGGGGTGGACATTATTTTACAACAGTTTGATGCTGGTTGCACAACATGTAACCAGCCAATCTGCCATGCAAGGCTTGATATTAAATGGGACTGTATTTATTTATTTTTATATTTGACATCATTACTCCAGTTAGAGATGCAGATGGAACAGATACCTGCTGCCTTCAGATGGCTGTAAAGAGAATCACCGGTGTATAGCCTTCCTCTTGTCGGAATAATAATGTCAAAAAGTGTCTTCTCTTTAAGCAATATTTCAAATTCAGCATCTTTCAAATTCAAAGAAGCTATTCAATCTTTTGCTTTCTAAACATGCCCAACACCTTTTTGTCTGTGTCCAAGGTGTGTCATATGTACATAATATGTAGATAAGGTACTGGTGTGCCACATGCACGATTCGACAGGTGAATAAGATTTAGGAGTTTAGGATCAAACCAGCCCTTATTTTTATTTTAACTTGTTTTACCAATGACATGAGGATGGATTTGTACATTTGTCTCATTGCTTACATTTGCTTTATTTGTTGAGAGATTTGGAAAATGTTAGTTTTAGGAGAAAACACCATTTTTCAAATGAGATGTGTGTGTGTATGTGTGTGTGTGAGAGACATACTGCGTTCAGTGATAGCATTACGGGTCTCCTGGTTGCTGGTTTTGTTCTTCAGGTTCTGGGCTGCTGTGACTTGTCTCTCCAGGAGGGGGCGACGCTGGTCCAGCTCCTGTAGATACACCTAAAAACAAATCATAACAGACGTTATCTCAGGACAATTTACAGATAGAGAAGGTGTTGACCACACTCTATAATTTTATAGAGATCCAACAATTCCCCCAAGAGCAATTGCACTTAGTGTGGCGGAGGCGAGGAAACACTTCCTTTTAACAGGCAGAAACCTCGGACAGAACCTGGCTCTACGTGGGCGGCGAGGTGCCTCGACCGGTTGAGCAGATAAAATGAATTATTATTATGGATACAAATATGATAAATCTGTTGGTTCAGTCCTACTTTCATGAAGCCCATTGAGTTCCCTGTTGTGCTGTAAATCTAGTTAACAGTAATCTTAGAGGTCCTGACCTTGAGAATGCTGATGTTGTCGTTGATGTCATCCAGGTCAGCCACTACCACATGCTTGTTCTGCACCATGTTATCCAGCATGGTTAGCCAATCGGTGAGCTCAGCCCAGGACTTGTTGAACTGAGCCAGCGCTGCAGATTCAGGCTGGGAACTTCCTGTCAAACTTTCACCTGACACACACACACACACACACACACACAATGTTTAAATAATGTATTCATGTATTCGTGCATTCATTTGGGAAAAAGTTTAATATTGCACTATATAAACCTCCCTGTTAGCTACAGAATTACAGAATTAGTACAGTTTAGCTGTTAGCATCTAGCTAACAGAGCCTGGTCAGAGGCCTGGATTTTATTAAAATGGGATAGTTTGCACAGAAACTGGTGAAGAAGAAGCACAAGTTTGACGGTGAAACTGTGTGTTTATGGCTGTTTAATGAATACTAAAGTTAGCTTTTTTAATGCTTACATTTTTTTTAATGATAACATTGCTTGTGTGAGGGAGGGCTAAATAGTCAACTACAACTAAACTTGCCTGAATGCACCACAGTGTAATCATACAAGCATTATAGGCTACATCATCAGAGGTAATGTTACAGGCACCAAGATGAACATTTAACAGCATAGCCTGGCACGGCGGCCACATATTTAAAACACACACACACACACACACACACACACACACACACACACACACACACACACACACACACACACACACACACACACACACACACACACACACACACACACACACACACACACACACACACACACACAGATATTTACGCTATAGATAGAGGTACATCGGCACCGACATGCTCAGTAATATTAAAAATTATACTTAAAACCACATAAACCATGCACAAACAGAAACTGTGTGGCCTCGTAACATAGGCTACGGGTTCATATACATTTTTGGTAATTTAAAATATGTAAATTTCCTTTTCTAAATGCATAGGTGCAGGTACCTGTGTGCTTTGGCATAGAGGGGTGGATGTTGTCATAGGAGAATAAAGTGCTGCTGATGGGGAAAGGCCTGAATTAACAGCCACGTAATGTTAAATTCTCTTTATAGTGTTTAAAGTCTTTATATACAGTCTATGGTCATTGCTTGGCACTTGTTGAGGAGAAACCTGTGGAGGAGTAGGTGTCTGGGTTGAAAATGATGGCTGAATTTGAGCTGAATTCTCTTCCTCCTGCTCCTTACAACGTCTTTTTGTGACAAACTTAGGCAAACTGCTTTGTTTTGCCATGAGCAGAAAGCAGGCTTCTGTTCCTCTGTGCAATGTGTGGGCTGTGCACAGAGTGAAAGAGGAGGGGCTGCTCGCAATCTGGTGTTTTTTAAATGCATTGCCTTCAAAAATTATGACATACCATCATCATCACATGGTAAACAAGAAGAAAGGTCATGTAGTCAGACAATTTAAACAGTATTCATTGCCTACGCGGCTGGAAAGCGTCACTGCTACTAGCTGCCGTTTCTCACTGGAAATTCCATTGTCATTGTCAACTACCTAGAGTCGACAGACATCTGTCAAAGTGTAGTCTCGCATAGCTAGACTTATCTCTCTCAGCGCTGAAGTATGATCTGGCTACACCGCTTATCATTCTGGGATAGAGGAAAAAAAACTTTTGGCTTGTAAGCATTTCTTTAAACTAATCACAATGGTCTCAGGCGGCACAAAGCCCCGGATGCAGCGACGGTGCCCAGGCTTTATCCCAGCACTATACATCCGGGAAGCCAGACTAGTCAAAGTGTTGCTTGCAGTAAAAATTGGTTTATAAATGAGAGGATGATTGTCAAATACAAATGTACCTCTAAACAGTAATTTTACTGGTTTGTAACAAGTTGTTGTATTTGTAAATAGTGAAAATGCCCATATATTAGCTATCAAAACATTGTGGAAATTAGTTTTTTAACCTTTAATGCATCCTCTGTTGTTTGTAAAAGGGAATTCTGTCTTTAGCTCAGTCCCATGGTGTTGGTAGAATTGATATTATGTGTTGAGCATTGTGATGATGGTATACATTATATATAAAATAGAATTAAAATTAGAATTATAAAAAAGGATACACACAATTAGTAGTCTAGAATTAGAACATAGCTTTTAAAAATGATGGATTTCGTTGAAACAATATTTTCATTAAAAATCTTTTATCAAATATGTATTGTATATTGAAGATATTAACCTCTGTTCTAAAATTAACCTAAACTCAGATCTAGCCCTAACTCTAATCTTAAATCCTCTGAAGTTGCATCATCAAGGTTAAGGCTGGCTAAAATAGCCATACTACCCAAAATATAATTATTTCTTGCACTCAGAGCTTTCTAACACACATTGAGACATACATGCCAACTGACACACCCACTGAAGAAAATTAGGTCTTACTGGCTTTTTTGGCTACTAGCAGAGCAGCCATCCTCTCCTTATGCTGCCGCACCAGCTCCAGGATCACAGTCCAGTCTTCCCTTAGCTTGACATACTTCACCTGTCACAGCCCCACACACACACACACACACACACACACACACACACACACACACACACACACACACACACACACACACACACACACACACACACACACACACACACACACACACACACACACACACACACACACACAAAATCATTCCATGTTGACAACAAAGTTCACAGATAATCACAGAAGAATCACAGTAGATTAAGTTGTACAGATGCAATCAAAGTCGTTTATTTTGATATGGCAACATCAGTTGGTGGAATATGAAAAAGCATATATGCAGCAAGAATGCTGTTCCTTTCAATAGACGAATTGTTTGATTTCCTCACCTTGTCTGGTTGGCTAGGACGACTGTCCTTGTACAGTTGATCAGCTCGCTCCAAAACCAACTCCACTTCTGGCTGCTTGACTTGCACTTCCTCAATGAGCTGAAGAAACAAACGGAGAGACAAAACAAATGTTGAATATAGCATGTAAAAGGGTTTGTTCAAAAGGACCAGCACTTGCTTTTTGAAATTCTGCATTTCAAAATTGGGCAGTAGGCTATATGTAATTGAAAAAACTAAGCTTTCAGCCAATTTTGGCTTGAATGTTATGGTAATGTGTGTGTGTGTGTGTGTGTGTGTGTGTGTGTGTGTGTGTGTGTGTGTGTGTGTGTGTGTGTGTGTGTGTGTGCGTGTGCGTGTGTCTGTCCTACCCTTGGTGGTGGCTCCTCACGGCCGTGCTCTAGCTTGGCCCTGCTGCTGGACGCCCAGGCCGAGAGGACGTCCAGCTGACCCTGAAACTTCTCCAGCTCCCTCAGCAGACCCTCAATCTCCAGCTGACGCTCAGGCAGAGCCTTGGACACCTAAAGAAAGACATGCTGTGATTTATCAGGTATGTGCACCGGTAACACTTTATAATAATGGTACCTGAATTATCATGAATTCTTGCATGAAAAAGCATGCATTCATTCATTTAGTACTGCCTGAACTATCAGTAATGTACAAGGATTAATAGTATCTCATGCATGACTTAATGCAACTATACATTAATTAATGCATCAATTAAGGTATTTGAATCATCATGACTTCTGATTTATTAATGATGTTCATGTCTTCTTCAAAAAAACTAACCAGTCCCAGCAGTTTACATATATTCTTTAAAACACTGAATTGTTGTTATCATTGTTAACTAAACATTACTTCTTTGTAACTTCATCATGTTTGTGGCCCTTCAAATAAAGTGCTGACCTGGACCATCTTTAACATTGATAAATAAGACAAGATTAATGGTGGCATAAAATTAAATGTATTAAGAATCAAAGGAGTGGGTTGGCAAAATGATACTGAGGTCAGTACATTGACACAAAATACAGTATACTGCAGATTGTTATAGTTGCTTTATTCACAACATAAGACACTTAAACAGTAATGCCTGAGAACGATGCACATCCAAGTAGGATATTTATGAATTTTACTTTTTACAAACTTCTAAGTGTTCAGAACACAAGAAATGTCTTGACATTTTTATTTTATTTGAGGGGTCACAAAGATTGGGGCATATGCCACCATTAATCATATCTTATTTATCAATAATGACCAGGTCGGCACTTTATTTGAAGGGCCACAAACATGATGAAGTAATGAAAAATATAATATTTTATATTTAGTTAATCATGATTACAACACTATTCCGTTTATTTAGCCTGTCACTTTAAAAATAGAAAAATAGATAAAGTAACAAAAATAGATATCTTTTTATCTGCTAAATGCTTCACTATCAACATGTTCACCAGCTAGTCTCTAACTGTGTCTGTCTGATGTTTGGGGCAGCTACAAAACATAATGATCTAGATGGTTTGATTTTATAGCCTGGTGCAGCATTGTTCTGATGAGAAATATGAATATTTACAAAATGCTGGAGTGCTGTTAGTTGTAGTATTCACAGAGGATGCTGCTGACCTGAGCCCAGCGAGTGTTGATGACCCTGATGTCTTTCTGTCTGTCAGCAGGAAGTGTTATCTGTTTGTGTCTGGAGTTCAGGTCCTCCATCACCATCTTCTTGGCAGGAAGCTCCTCCACACGCGCCTGATACACACACACACACGCAAGTCTGAATTTAATAAAAATCATTAAAGCAGCTCAATGTAAGACACAAGCTCTTTCAATCTAATTATGTAAACTCACATCCAAATACACGTACACACACTAACAAAAAATGGTTTTCATGGTTGAATTTCAGAATGACATATTATAGCATCTCATTGGAAACCATAAAACCCTCTCAGTGACATTAAACACACACACACACACACACACACACACACACACACACACACACACACACACACACACACACACACACACACACACACACACACACACACACACACACACACACACACACACACACACACACACACACATTATAACTGCTGTGATGTGTCTCGATGGTACCTGGACTTTGCCCAGCGTGTCTCTAATGTGCTGTGGCTCTGCAGGTTGCAAAGGGATGTCAAGGATGCACTCTGCTTTCTCCAACCAGCCCAGCATGGAGCCCATGTTCTCCTGCAGCTCTGCAGTCACCGTGTGTGCCTCTGCAGACCTGCACGAGTCGAGGGCAACACCAAGAAAAAAAAGAGGGAAGGAGGGTGATACATGTTTGCAAGACAGGAATAGCCCCATGAAGTCCTGATGACACAGTTTGATAACACACACAACAGAGTGGGTCTCACTTTCACCCCAGGAGTTAAAAGCTAACTTTGGTATTTTTTAAACTGGACACTATTTTCCCATGTTTTTGTGTCGGGAATGACATTTTTTTTTGTGTCAATTTACGTCCAATAAAAGTGCTTGTTTTGGCACTGACATGCAGATTATTATGTTAAGTGTCTGACAACATGGAAAGGTTTCCTACAGAGGTCAACCTTTTTGTTAAAGAGTAAGAACCTTTTTGATTAAAATGAAACAGCCCTGAAATTGCTATCTCGAAACCCACCAGACTTCATTTAAATAAATTGAAATTTTATTATCGTATAAACAACACTTCTTTAAAAGTTGACAGAAACAAAATAAAACTATCAAAAGCCTGCTTGGTTCATTTTTCCACTGTTGCAAATATCACCACTCTGGTTTGGTTGAAATAAACCCTTAATTCACCCATTTAAATGTGAAAACATGCTGGCTCTATACACGCTAAAAGTACTGTTTATTTAAATAGAGTCTGGTCAGCCTGGCGATGGCGATTTTGGGGTTGTTTTTGTTTAAACAAAAAGGATCTTACTCTTTAACAAAATGGTCTCTCTCTGTAGGAATCCTTTCCATAATGTTGTCAGACAAGTAGAATAATATTCTGGACCTGTCAGTGGAAAAAAACAGCACTTTTAGTGGAAGGAAATTGATGCTGTGCATTTACCCTATTGCAATGGTTCTCAAAGTGGGGTCCAGGGACCCCCAGGGGTCCTTGAGGGGGTTCCGGGGGTCCCCCAGCAAAAAGAGAAATAACTTATTTTCACTATAATTCCATTCATAATTAACACAATGTTGTATAGATTCTTAATATATCCTTATTCATAGACTTTCTGTAATAAAACATCTAAAAGCAAAAATCCTATCAGATGGGGACCCTTGGACAAAATCTAATCAAATGGGGGTCCGTGGTCTAGTTTCTGTCAGTTTAGGGGTCCTTGATATCAAAAAGTTTGAGAACCACTGCCCTATAGGATACATTGCAGCCCGGTTCGCGGCTGCCGGTTACAACGTTATGGCTCAATGTTGGACTAATTTGTTCTCATTAGTCACTTAGTACGGAAGCGTATTACATTCACCATAGAAAAAAAAATGCAGACACCTTATCTCGTAATATTGAGAAAATAACTCACAATTTTGAGAAAAGATCTCGTAATTACAAAATCCTGATCTCGTAATTTTTAGAAAAGATCTCATAATTATGAGTTCCTATCTCGTAATTTTGAGAACAGAGCTCGTAATTATGAGTTCTACAGATCTCGTAATTATGATGTAATTTTAAACACCTAGAAGGCGGCATATCTAGTTGTCAGTAGGCCACGGCTCAGTGATCAATTGTACCACCGAGAGGTAACATTAAATTCAGCTGGGTTAAGTTAGCGTGATACTTCTAATGTAACTAAGTAAGTAAGTAAAATTTATTTATAAAGCGCTTTTTACAGATAAAATCACAAAGTGCTGTACAAAAGAATAGGTAAAACAAACAACATAAAATGTGTATACATATGTAAAATAAAAATTTACACTAGTGAAAACCCATCAACAGAAATCTTTCCTAAATAAACATGTTTTCAGATCCTTTTTGAAAGAGACAACAGAGTCTGCCAGACGCATGGACAGGGGCAGGGCGTTCCACAGTCTGGGAGCAACAGACTTAAAAGACAGGTCCCCACGGGTCTTATAACAAGTCTTAGGGACTACAAGCAGGTTCTGGCTAGAGGACCGAAGAGTCCGGCCAGAAGAATACGGCTTCAAAAGATCCAGAATGTACTGTGGGGCCTGACCGTTTAAGGCTCTAAAAGTCAGCACTAAGATCTTGAAATCAATCCTGAATTTTACAGGGAGCCAATGGAGAGCCGACAAGACTGGAGTGATATGAGACCTTCGAGGGGCACCTGTTAAAAATCTAGCAGCAGAATTTTGAACAATTTGCAGTATGTAACTATAATGTAACTTTATAGTATTAGTTAATGGACATCGGAACAACCGCAAAGTCCTGAGGTGCCTGCGCAAAGTCGACAAACTGATAACAATCCCATCTATAGTTCTTAATAGCATCTCCCAATGTCTCAAACCCAAACCAAAATAAAAACGGATTAAACTAAACAGGTGAGACGTAAGCCTATTTGCTTTCATGGCATCAGCTAGCCTGAAAGCTTCACACAAGAGAGCTGTTTTCTGTTGTGAAAATACATTTATCTTATAATTACGAGATCTCTTCTCAAAATTACGAGATAGGATCTCGTAATTACGAGATCTTTTCTCAAAATTATGAGTTATTTTCTCAATATTACGAGATAAGGTGTCTACATTTTTTTTTTCCTATGGTGAATGTAATACGCTTCAGTAACTTAGACACCAATGCATGGGGAAATAGGGTCCAGGTTAAAAAATACCAAAATTACACACAAAAAAAGTTAAATAAAACTTAATATTCTAAATAGAAATTTATATTTAGCATCGCTGCACTCCCCCTGTTATAACTCCCTGCCTCCTCTAGGGGAGCGCCCCCCAGTTTGGGAACCACAGATTTAAAGGCACCTTGTTGTGTTTTTTACGAGAAAGTTCCTATTACATGACCTACAGAGACAAATTAAAAGAAAATTATTCCCTAAGTACTGTCAGGGACATTTGAAAGTAAGGCAAACAACCGATAACCGATTACCCATGACCAGCAGCCACACACTCACACACATACATACACACCTCCTCTTGCGCTCATTGAGCTGCTTGCAGACGTTAGCCCAGCGAGTGTTGAGTAATTTGAGCTGTGTTCGCAGCCGCGATGCATCGTCTGGTGTACTCAACTGGCTGATGTCCTCTCCTACAGAGTTCACTCTGCACAAAACCACTTCCTGAAGAGGTACGGCCTCCGTCAGGTCCTGCACACACACACACGCACACACACACACACACACACACACACACACACACACACACACACACAGATTAGCCTTTTTATTAGAAGGGTTCCGACTACACAATATTTTTTCTTTTACGATAGTCACTGTGCCAAGAGACATGACAGACTACACATTGGTCCCCGACGAATCAAAGCTTGCCATCTTTCACAATGTGTGGGATGTCATCTGGAACATGCTAGGAACTGACTTCTAGGAACATAACAAACAAACAAACAAACAATGGCGGTGTGTATGATACTGGCTGTTTTGTGTTCGGAAAAGCCTAAAAAAAAAAGAAAGAAAAAATGAATGTGACCTTTTCTCTGTTTCACAGTTCCACCTAGCAGCACCAAACAACATCGTTCCTTTTTCGCTTAGCCATGTTTACAGTTGTGCGTGGAGGAGCACTCTGTGCTCCTATTCATCAATTTCAATTTATTTTTATGAAAGGGACAATGTGCAATTAAAACATAAATGTGACCATTTGATGCATTACACCAGAGTTAGCCTTTGGCTAATTTACATCTGCAGTCCCTCGAAAGACACAAATACAACATTTTAAAAATTAAAAAATCACTTAATAAGTAAAACAAAACATGCAACAAAATAACAATATTTTACATTTCATATCACACACACACACACCCCCCTCGCTCGAAAGACAAGCAAGACCAACAGTTGTAAAGAGTAATTAACTGACAGTATGCGTGCATTGCTGAGTCATTTTTAGGTGATTTTTTAGATTAGCTTTAAAGCTACTAAGCAAACCACAGCTTTTTACATTGTCCGGGATAGTATTCCATTGATTAATGGCTTTGAAAGAAAAAGCTGCCTGTCCAAAGGCTGAAGAGCGAAAGTACGGGTCAAAGTACATAACAAAGACATTGTGATGGGCAAAAGTAATTCAAACATGCTAGTGTGGTATCTGAACAGTTCATAACTTTATATACATTTGTACTTAAGATTTATGTAAGGGATTCCTTTGACCCTTACCCTACTTTTACTGAAACATCTGGAAACTGTTAACATGAGCAGAAGAGCCCTCTTGGACAGAAGAGTCCTTATTTGGAGATGTGCCAGAAAAGAAGGTATCATTGGTCAGTTCTGACCCAATCATGTTAATGCAATGCACAGAATATATACCATATGCACACAAAGAAAAGGCAGAACGACTTATTGGAAGAATTGGGTTGGTTGTTCGCAGCACTGCAACAATATACGACACTAGTCTTTCTGTTAGGACGTCGTAAGGCATCCCAGATGTGGCGTCGGTTGTCATCCACTATGACACACTACTGTACACAATGAAAAAACTATTGATTATCACACCCGACACCCATTGTCGTTCCCGATCTGACCATAAGGCCTATGTCTGCCGGGTTGGGCTCTAATCGGGCTGATATATTGTAGTCTGAACCCAGCATAAATTAAAGATTTAAGGTGAGGATTATGGGTTAAGGTTGAACAAAAAATTGGGATTAGATGTTTGATGTTAGTCAAACATAGTTTACATTGATATGTATTGTTTTGTAGTGTACCAATGTGTTGCCTTTGGTACACTATGAAACAACAATCCCTTAAAATTCCCTAAATTAATAATCTAAATCAAGGTGTTTGGTAGAAATTACTTTAAATACACCAAATAGAGTTCCAGAATTGTTCACCTTAACCCTCAGAGCCCTACGGCATCGTCCACGACGAGATACGGCACCTCTGATTAATATTTAGATCATTTGATAACGGTTTAATTTAGCCACTTACCGATTTTTGGTGCTAAAAGCTAAGGAGTTAGCTAGCCATTACGCGGGTGTCTTTGGTGTCTTTGTAGCCTTTACAGAAGGTTTTCTATCCAGCCTAGAAGTTGTGCCTCTTTTCGGAGTTGTTCAGCAATAAATCCAAACGCTTACATCCAAGATTTATCCACTTTATGTCCATTATTTATCAAATTTCCGTCATTTTTGCCGCTAGCTCGATGCTAGCTGCCATTTTGAATATCCCATAATGCTTTGCGAGATTGTGTTGACGTCTTTCAACCAATGGGAAGGCAGGTCCGTCATACAAAGAGTAAATTGAGTGGACAAGATAGATCACTCCAGCGAATCCGAGCGAGAACAAAGGCTAAAGAGTGTAAAGATAGATCACTGCAGTCTATTACCGTTCTACAGAGAAGATTGTTTTGAGATGTGGCATAAATGTAGGCCTTTTTTGAAGAAATGTAAATAGTTTGTCCTTTTAAATAAGTTATAATGTTCATTATGTTTATTTTTGCACTGCATGACTCCAAATATATAGGAGAACTGTTTTAGAACATTGCTGTTTGTGTGATTTCAATAAATATGAGATTATTATTTGATTATTGGCATAAGTGAATGTCATGAGGGCAAAAGCGTCTGGACTTTTTTTGAAAAAATGTATACATTTAGTCAACTGTATAAGTTATAATGTTTATTTCTTCACAGTGTGACTCCTAATACATATGGGAACTGATTTAGACAGGAGATTGGCTACACTTGTATTGATATGTGTGTGATATCAATACATATCTGTGAGAGTCATGTTCCGTTTTATTTATTTATTTGTCTTTAAGGTCATACAACCTTTTTTTTACATTCAAGTGACCTCACTGCAGCACAAATAGTCTAACAGCCCAGTTTTTCCTGAAAAAAATGATGTTCAGAAATTGACTGTAGACAACAGGGTTGATGTTTTACAAGTTTTTTTAGAAAATAAAACCAGACGGACAATGAACTGTAAAAATGGCCTTTAGGGTTCTGAGCGTTAATTAAAATGTATTAATTGAAGGCTCTTTTATGGTATGGCATTCTTTTTATTTGGTCAGTTTGAAGTGTTGTTTTGCATTTTAAAAAGCCCTTAAAGCTTTAGTGCGTAACTTTTTGATATTAATGGACATCCGTTACATTCAAGCCATCGCCAAATGAGTTGCTACAAAGCTAATTAAGACTATCAGCTCCACACAACTCTCTCTGTTTTTCTCAGTATGACTATGTTCAGAAGATTGTGGCGTCCTGTGACTTTCCCATGCAGAAGCTCGAGTGAAGATAATTACCTCTTCTGAAAAGTCCATCATGTTTTTTTTAATCCTCTGTGTCTCCCTTGGCAACTAGCAACTGCGTGGAGGGGGGGAGGTCATTGAAGGTTGGTATTATGTGGACGCGCCAACAGTTTTGTTGTCATTACTTAGAATTCCTCATGGGGGCGGCAGAAACTACACACTATAGCTTTAAATCATAATAAAGCATAATCCATTAAAAATACATGAAACATATTACAATTCATTAATTTATTCATTATGTAAATGTTAATTAAAATTAAGGGATTCAGTTTCTGTAGACTTGAGGAATTGGTCAGACATGTTGGTTATGAGTTTTTCTAATGATAACATTATTATGTTATTATGTTACATAATGAATGTTCAGTTTTTTGCTGGGGGTTTTTGTAGAAGATTGATACCACTCTAATATCAGTCTGTTACAGTATGTATTACGCTAGAGCCAGGAGGACGTTAGCTTAGCTTTGTAAAAAGACTGGAAACTAGCGGAAACAGCTAGCCTGGCTTGGTCCAAAGGTCAAAAAGGAATTAACCCGTTACATATTTTTTGTAAAACCTACACAATTGGAAAGGTTAAACTCACAATTTGTAGTTTTATGTGGAGTTACGGGCTGGAACGTTTTCTTGACTTGGACAGTGGTTAAGCTAAGCTAATCACCTCCTGGCTTTATATTTAGCGCAGGGACATAAGATTGAAATTGATCTTTTTTTTTTTCTTCTTCTACTTTTAGATAAGAAATCCAATCAGCATATGCGTCAAAACATCAAGCTATGCCTTAAAAGCTTTAAGTATTGGGATATTATTACAATACCAATTGATTCAATATATCTGGGGGAATGGGAGCGGTTCAGGTAGCAGCTTGTGATTTGATGTACCAGATGGTTCTCTGTCTGTCTCTATACAAATTCTCTTATACTCGCACGCACGCACGCACGCACACACACACACACACACACACACACACACACACACACACACACACACACACACACACACACACACACACACACACACACACACACACACACACACACACACACACATACAATCAGAACACTTTCCTTTTTAAGCCTCATGTAACAATATTATGTCATCAAATTTGACATTTCAATGTTACATCAACCCCAAAAACTAAAATTGAAGGATTATGAAAAGCAATTTAATACAAGCGTAGAACAATGGGTTTTTAATTTATCATTAAGACTTAGATGAATATTATATGAGGAATTATTTTCACTCAACGTATGAGGGGTTCTTTTCACAGATGACTCGCTAAGTTTCAGTCGCTGTGGTTAAACTGATGCACTCAACCTTGCATATGAAGTATTGTTATGTATGTGTGTGTGTGTGTGTGTGTGTGTGTGTGTGTGTGTGTGTGTGTGTGTGTGTGTGTGTGTGTGTGTGTGTGTGTGTGTGTGTGTGTGCGCGTGTGCGCATGTGCATGTGCGCATTATGCATCATCAGATATGCCCAGTCCACTTTGGGCTGCTGTGATCAGCTCTTAATGTCCACCTGCATAGCAAGGATGCAGTGTCCAAGTGCCAATGTGTGTGTGTGTGTGTGTGTGTGTGTGTGTGTGTGTGTGTGTGTGTGTGTGTGTGTGTGTGTGTGTGTGTGTGTGTTATTGACTACACAGACATTTAAATGTCATATTGTGTTGTTGTGTTGTCATGATGTCATATAATGTCGTGCAATTTTAGGTGTAATCAACAAAAGTCATCAAATCAAATCAATATCTTGACATGTTGTCATGTTTCATTATGTCATGACATCAGAAGTTGGTAGTAATTTCGAAGAAGATTCCTTTGTCATTTTTATGCACCACATAAAAAGGAAATTGTGTTTCACACATCCACAAGTCACACAGAAACCTTTAAAATTCTAAGCTCATAAAGCACTTAATAAATAAAATTAGTAGTTTAAAATATTTTAAAGGAACAGTCTCTTATTTGCAGTTCACATTGTCTGATTAAGCAGTCTGATTGCTGTGGAAAAGAAGCTGTTTAACAGATGTGTAGTCCTTTAATTAGATACTTCTGTATCTTTTCCCAGACTGCACGAGTGCAAACATGCCATGAAATGGATGAGTGGTGTCCTTAATGATGCCGTCTGCTTTATGCACAAAGCATTCAGTGTGGATGTCCTGCAGATGCGGCAGTGATGCACCAATGATTTTTTTCACCTGTTCTCACTATCCTGTTCAGTTTGTGTCTCTCCTCTGTCATGCTGTTTCCAAACCAGGAAGAGATGCAGTAGGTTAGAATGATCTCAATGATGCCTCTGTAGAACATGGTCATGGCCGGGATGGGATCCTCTTCAGCCTGTGGAGAGAGTGAAGGCGCTGTTGGGCCCGCTTAATAACAGCTGTGGTGTTGTCCTTGGAGGTCAGCTCATCTGTCAAATGGATCCCCAGGAACTTTGCGCTGTGAACCCTCTCCACCTCGCAGCCGTTGATGGTCAGTGGGAGATAATGCCGGTGACCAGTCCTCCTTACGTCAATTACCATCTTCTTGGTCTTATTGGTGTTGAGGGCAAGGCTGTGTTTTTTGCATCAGGCTATCAACTGCTCCACCTCTTATCTGTAGTCCGACTCGCCATTGTTGGTAATGAGGCCGACAGCTGTGGTGTCGTCGGGGAACTTTATGATATGGTTGGTGTTGAAACTAGCAGAACAATCATGCATCAGCAGTGTACACAGTAATGGGCTCAGTACACACCCTTGTGGTGAAACTGTGCTTACTGTGGTTGTTTTAGATGTTACACTACCTACTCTGACTGTCTGACAGCTCTCTGTCAAAAAGTTCAGGATCCATCTGCATCCTTTGGAGACTTTACACAATAAGTCTAAAAAGATAACTCCCAGAACTCTCTTGACTCCCAGAATGTTGTCAGGTGAGTGTGTCAACCAATCAGAGGCTGTCTTCCTGACTACCTTCCTCTTCATTGGTGTTTTCATTCGCAATATTGCAGATGCTGCCACTTTCCTGACTGTGTTACTTCGTTGCTACATATACTAACGTAAAACGAATGTGCCAAAATAATGATATAACAGCATAAATGTAATAAATGATGCATAGATTCTCAGTGTAGAGCTTCAGGGCATTCAGGTAGCCCTGAATGTGTATATGAGTCCTCTTTCCTTTTCTTCTTTCTCTTTTCGGCACCAGAGGGATACGTCCTTTTTTGTGACATGCCTTAACATTACCATCTCTTCTTTGCTTCTGACTTTTGAACATGATGCAGTGTCCATGCGCTACGCTCGATTGGGGGCCCCCTAGTGGCCTGGGGGCCCCAAGCAGCCGCTTAATTCACTTATGCTTCAGGCCGGCCCCATAGGAGTGTGATATGGCCTCCTGACATCTCATAGCAAACAGGAAAAACATTTGAGATGGCACAACTAACTTTTTGACGTTTCTGGGGAAAAATCTAAATAGTTTTTGTGTGAGTTAGTGTTTATTTTTGTTTCCCTTGATTGCCAAGACTTGGTAAATCAATTTTCAAAAGCCCTTTTTTTATTATTGTTCTTTGTGTGATTTCAATATGATAACTATAACTTGATTGTGCATAACAGGGTTGAGGTTATACAAGCATTATTACTATTATTAATGAATAGGAGCATTGTCCCGGTATATATTTCAGCTAATTATTTAATCAGGAGATGATAATATGATGTTTTACAGCAAATAGACCATAAATGAATCGTGAGGATACATTTAGATGTCATGTATGCCAGATGTCTTGATATGACATGTCAGGCCATGATACGTCACATATTGTTAGGTCATATCCATAGGTGTAAATCCCAGGGGGTTCAGGACCCCCCCTAGAAATATCATTAAAAACCATGCTGTGTGTTGTAAATAACATAATGATGTATACTTAAAATATTTGTGTAAGTAGAATAACTAATTTAACAAGTGTACAAAAGCATTGTATTTATTTTACATAGGGACACTTTTTCAAAATAAGTCATTATGTTTTAAGGTATTTTTGTGGCTTGATTGTAAACTTAAAAATAAATAAATGGTTTTAAAGAAGAATATTTTTGTCAATTTAGTCAGCTTTTTCATTAAATCATGAGAAACACTGAAAAGAAGGATAATGGTACAGTCTCCATGCTACACTAATGATAGTATTAAGGCTTTCCTCTGTGTACACATATCCTCTACA